>JADRCG010007092.1:0-17802 GCA_019844195.1 Rhabdomys dilectus
GGGGGGGGGTGTTTGGTTTTTCGAGACAGGGTTTCTCTGTGTAGCCCTGGCTGTCCTGGAACTCACTCTGTAGACCAGGCTGGCCTACGAACTCAGAAACCCACCTGCCTCTGCCTCCCAAGTGCTGGGATTAAAGGTGTGCGCCACCACCGCCCGCCACCACCGCCCAGCTGGTCTTCTCCTTGTAAACCCCACACACTTGTTGATGCAAGCATGCACGTTTACAGCTGGTTTATATCGATAATACTTGCCATTTTCAACTCATCTACTGGACCTTGGTAGTGAAGAACCCCAGTGTAATTCCATCTTCACTGCACCCCTTGATGGGTAAAAAGCTTCCCCAGTTTTGAAAGATGAGAAACAGAGGCTTAGCAGATACAAGTCAGAGTGAAGCCTGGAGCCTGTGGAATCACTCTTTGTAGTGGATTGAAAGTAAAATACGCAAGGAACAGTAAACTCCTAACTCTTATCGGGACCAACAATATAACTTTGCAACATCTCGTGTCATCTGATCTTAAGCTGAAAAAAAAAATCTCTATTTTACTCAAAAAGTAAAAACCTTCACATAAAAAAATCCAATTGAAATGAGGCAGTTGCGAGGGCTGAAAGAACAGGATCTCGGCTTTCCTCTGGGGGTGGTTTGCAGAGAGCTCCGGATTGTCACAGAGAGAGGGAGATGAACAATTAGACAGTCACATTCTGACTCTGCCTTCAGGGACACAACTCTAAGCCACGGGATAGACGCAGAAACCACGCTCTGTTCTCATCAGCTGAAGTTTCTTGGCACGGTGGAGGTTTTTCTTCCTATATAACTCCACATCAAACTTACTGTCCATGTGATTGGTTGTTACAAACCATAGTCAGAACAGCAGCTGCAAGGAAGTTAGGGAAATTTGTTAGCACTTCAGTCCTGCAGGTTAAAGAGGTGTTGAGTTGCTGCTTGAAAGAAATGTCTCCTGGACCTACCACCCTCTCTTTCCCCATTTAGAAACTAAGGTCATTTGTGTTCTAGCTTCTCGTGGGCTGCATTGAAGGATGAACACCCAAGCCTGTGAATAGACTCAAATATCCATGCCATCTCAGTATTGAGCATGGAAACCCTGCCAATGATTATGTCCATCTTAGTAATGGTTAAGTTAAGTCTTCAAAGGCTGAGCTAACACAGGAGACAAGTTCTAGGCTTGATGCTGTAAGATGGCTACATGGCTCCAAGCGAGTTCTTCTGGACCCCCATAGCCTTCCTGGGGCTCCACCATGTTTTATATCCACTAATTAAAAACACAGAAAATCCTTTCCAGGATGGATAGACTCAAGACTCTAAGCACAAAGAACTCTAGAGTTAATGCTGAGACTGATAACTGTGACTATTGAGTTTGTAGCCTTAAATGGGATGTCTATATCGCCCCCTACCAAAACTCGGGGACATTGCAGAAGGGGGGGCAGAAGGAATGTAAGAGCAGAAGTGGGGGGGCGGGGCAGGGGGGGAACAAGTGCTGAGAGATTCTGTCTTAAAGATATGACATGGCCTTTGCCCTCATGAATTCACAGCAGCTAGAGTAAATGCACAAGATCAAGCCAACAAGATTAGCCACATTCCGCAGGCAACACGAACTGGACTCAGTGGTTTGGGGGTTGTTTGTTTGATTGGTTGGTTAGTTGATTAGTTGTTGGGTTTTTTTTTTTCATTTTGTTTTGTTCTGTTTTTTAGGTGAGGACATAAAAAGAAAAGGAGAAATGTTGTACCTGGGACAAATGAGACAATGGGTATAATCGAAGTATTCTTTTCTCATGTATAAAATTGTGAAAAGATAATAAATAAAAGATATTCTATTTTTTTAGAGATAGTGGCCCACAAAATCATCTCTCCTCACCTTCAGAGACTAATGGCCCAGCCAGTGCAAGAATGGAAAAAAGACCAAGCCCTTCCCTCCGCCTCTGAGCTGAGAGGTGGAATTTTCTAGCAGCCAGTTAGCCTCTGGCCTAGTTTTGATTTGAAAATGCTAATGTTTTGTTGTTTTGAATCCCATATGAGAGGAAGTCACAGTTCCTCTGGTTTCTAACCTAAAATTAAATGAGTCTTGCTAGAGAAATGTAGAGCTAGAAAGCTTAAGAGCTATATTTCTTTATTCCTCTTCTTTCTAAATTCTCTTAGTTCTAACTTTCATTAGCTTTGCATTAATATTGTGACCAAAATTAAATTTAGATCAACCAAAGGTGGAAAATATTCTTTATTTTCCTTAAAATATATTTTACCTTCAGAAAATTGGCAAGTAGTGAAATGAAATTCACTATTAAAGCAAGCCTTGATCATTTGCAATATTACCTTTAGAGAAGTGTTGAAAGAAATGAAATACTACAAAGATTTAGAGAGAAAAACATGGTAATGAAATAAATGCAATTAATTGAAGATTAAATAAATAAATAACAACATGACATAATGTAACATAACATAACCTGGTCCTAAAAGGATACTGGAAGATATTTTCCAGTCCTAAAGGAATGCTGGGAGATACTTGCCCAGTCTTAAAGGAATGTCAGAATATATTTTCTGTAGAATACCAGGGGGCAAAGATTATCAACTTTCTAGTCCATAGAGTCTCTCTTGCTGGAGAGATGGTTCTATGTTTAAGAGAGCTGACTTCCTGGCACCCACGTGGTGGCTCACAACCATCAGTGACTCTACATCCAAGATCTCTGATGCCCTCTTCTGTCCCCTAGTAGGCTAGCTGTGTACAAAAATACACATGCAAGCAAAACATCAGCAAACATACATTTAAAATAAATAAAATATTTTCAAAAGAAACTGTCACCACCAGCGTTAGATAAAAACCAAGTGCATTTCCTGCCTCTGTGTGCTTGAGCTCACCCTCTTGATCAAGAATAAAGTTTTGCTTTGGCCAGATACAACAGACAAGTAAGCAAAGCTCTTCCTTCACGGGCTGATTCTGGCTGCTGTACCAGAATCTCTCCTTTAACTCTTTAACTATCAGGCAAAACCTGATCCAGACCCCCCCAACTGTAGCAGAGAGCTGGACACACACACTGCACAGCACTTATGTTTGAATATTTATAGTAAAAACAATTGAAGGGAAAATTATGCTCTACAAATAGCAAATATCTTTTGGGGAATTAGTTTGAAGGCTAAAAAGAATAATAGGATTTAATATTTTTTATTTTAAATACTTTCTTACTCCAGACTTTTGACAATCTTTTGGGTTTTGTACTTGTTGATCTTATGTCAATTCAATTATGTCACCAGATATCCAGATACCTAGTTAAACATTTTTTTTTGTCAGAATGGATCTGTGAGTGTGTTTTGTGAGTGTTCAATTCCATAAGCCCAGATAAAAGTGTCATCTTGGATTCTAAAGATTATCCTTTATTATTTCTTCTTTAATCTCCGTTTTATGTGAACTGTTCACTTGCTCTTCATAACATTGTGGGAAGGACGTGGCTCAAGTCAAGGCAGTGGATCCCCAGGATCTACCCTGAAAGTCCCCTATGGTGGCACTCACCTGTGACCCTGAACTGGGGTGGGAGTGTGGATGGGCAGAGCCATGAAGTTCATTGGCAACGATCAGATGGGCTGAATGAACATGAGCGCCATCAAGGGTCTGCCGGAAACTGCTAGGCAGTGCTACAATCCCTGCACTCAGGAAGTCAAGTCAGGAGAATCGGGAAGTCAAGGTTAGTTAGGGTTATACAGGATGTTCAGGGCTACTCTGGGATACATGAGCCTCTATCTCAAAACAAAACACAAAAACACGTCCCACCCCAAATAATCTCAAAATCCTACTAAGAATATCAAAGGGAAAATGAGACGGTATAGGGTGAAAAAAAAGTGGCATAAGAACATAGTTGAGGTTTATTACGTGCACACACGTACACTTAACATGTGCCAACAAAACCTCTAATGAAAACAAGTGCATGAACATCACACAACTTCGCAAACTCATGAAATGTACACTCATGATCTCCTAGCTCAGTCTGTCCTCAGCTTCCCTTAGGGCACAGCACAGGGTTCCCAGGCAGGCTCACACACATCCTTCCTGACCAGCATCCTCTCCGGTAGCTCCCCACCTCTCTAGCTCTGTGCTCTGACAGATAAAGCTAGACCTCTCTCACTTTTCTCCCCTCCCTCCATGAGACTTTCTGTCCCCTCAAAGTTAGGAAAGATCAGATCTCCTTCAACAAACTAAAAATTAATTTACTACAAGCAAGGATCTTGCTTTCCTCTTCCTTACTACCACTCAAAAACTAGCTAGCCCAGAGCTTTCAAAATAGTTTTTAAAAGAAAAACAATGAAAACATACACAAGTTATTTTTATCAAGTTAATATCTATCATACAATAACTTCATAGAGTTCATGGGAATATTCTTTAAATATATTTATTCTTTCTGTTTGCTTTACTGGACAAACACATCATGTTCTGCACTTAGTTCTAGCTTAACAGAATTTAGGTGACTCTGGAGGAATTCTCTGAAGGCTTCCACCACCCCCTGCCCCAGGATATTCAAGTCTTTTGAAGATGTGCAGACCAGCATGAAGAGTTTATTCCTTCACAGATATGTTTTGTGGATGTTGTGAGCCAGGTATAACAAACGTGATGGCTAGGTGTGTCATTCTTGTTTGATGGCTAGGCGTATCATTCTTGTTTTCAAGAGTTTTAAATGCAGGCTTAGATGATTTTCATAAAGTTAAACAATTCATGAGTACTAGATTTGTGCCTGGCTTCAAAAGCCATGGTTGTAACAAAATAAAGCAAGAATTAGAGATTGAGGAGATGGCTTGGGGATTAGGAGCACTTGATACTCATGCAAAGAACCCAGGTTCAGTTCCAAGAACCCATGTAGCAGCTCATGACTGTCTGCAAGTCCAGTTCCAGGGGCATCTGATGCCCTCCTCCAGCTTCCATAAGCACCAGGAGCATACATGGTACATAGACATGCATGCATTCAAGTAAAACATGGTACACATAAAATAAAAATAAATAAATCTTGTTTTATAAAAAAAATATTTAAAAGACAAAAAAAAAAGATGATTATTTTGGCTCATGGTTTCAGAAGGCCAGGAGCTTGAACAAGGACATCATGGTAAAAGGACATCATGTGACATCATGTCACAGAGTGGCAGGAGGTAGACTGAGGATAAGGAAGGAGCAGAGACAAATTACCCCTAAGGACTGGACTTCAGCTATCTATTTTCTACAGCATTGTTCCACCTTGTGAAGAATCCAGAATCTCCTAATAGTGTCACCAGCTGGAGACCTGGACTGTCACATCTGAGCCTGCAGGGGATATTTTGCATTCAAACCCAACAACCATGCTCATTTTAACTAGTGACAGAAACCTAGATCTCTCCCACTCTTTCCTGGGGATAAGACATGCCAAATTTTAGCTGGAGCACAAAGCCATCCAGAATAAAGATTGCACGTCTCAGCCTCTGCCAAACAAGTTTGATGTGGTGGTTTGAATAAAAATGTTCCTTCTAGACTCATATATTTGAATGTTTAGTCAACAGGGAGTGGCACTGTTTGAGAAGGATTAGGAGGTGTGGCTTCATTAGACAAAGTGTGTCACTGGAGGTGACCTTGGAGATTTCAAAAAGCTCACACCAGGCACATGATTTCTCACTACTACCCCCAGCCTGTGGATCAGCTCTCAGCTACTGTCCCAGTGCCAGGTGTGCCACCATGACAATAATGGACTAACCCTCTGAAACTGTAAGCAAGTTCCCAATTAAACGCTTTCTTTCACAAAAGTATTAGGGGGGATGATTTGATCTAGATTACCATGGGGAACTCGGATTGCTTCTCCACAATGGAGGTAAGAAAGATTATGTCTAGAGTGCAGGAGATCCTTTAGGGTGTCTCAAGTCCTGTGATTAACGTCAATGAGAAACTACAACAGCCTAATCCAGGCAGGATAACAAAGGGCACAGACCTTTCAGGAATGAAGGGATAAGTCACAACTCCAGGAAAAGACTAAAGACCTGCTGAGGTGCTTGTTAAGGGTGGAGGAAACACAGAGTGGGTAGTAGGAAGGTGGTTTTAACACCAGCTCAGGCCATACTGCCAGTTACAGAAAAGAGGATTATAATCAACAGGAGAGTTTTGTCATAGTATGTCAAGAAAGCATTTGTACAGATATTTATGTTTTCTTTCCTCAGGTTGTTTAGTCATATGTTGTAATACCAATTAAGAAAATATCTGCCGGGCAGTGGTGGTGCACGCCTTTAATCCCAGCACTTGGGAGGCAGAGGCAGGCGGATTTCTGAGTTCGAGGCCAGCCTGGTCTACAGAGTGAGTTCCAGGACAGCCAGGGCTACACAGAGAAACCCTGTCTCGAAAAACCAAAAAGAAAAAAAAAATATCAGTGGTTTTTATATTTAAGTTTTGAGATATTGAATGAATGTCCCTCAAGGGACAATTCCATCTCTTCTAAAATGTATAATGCATTTACAGTTGTAGATAGATGATAAATTGATAGATAGATAGATAGATAGATAGATAGATAGATAGATAGATGATAGATAGATAGAAGATAGATGACAGATAAATGATAGATAGATAGATAGATAGATAGATAGATAGATAGATAGATAGATACATAGATACATAGATACATAGATAGATAACAGATATATGATAGATAGATAGATAGATGATAGATAGATAGATAGATAGATAGATAGATAGATAGATAGATAGATACATAGATAGATAGATAGATACATAGATAGATACATAGATAACAGATAGATGATAGATAGATTGATAGATAATAGATGACAGATAGATACATAGATACATAGATAGATGATAGACTCATTCTGTCAGTTCTGTTCATCTACAGAACCCTGACTAATACATATGACATATGACCATGGCATTAAATCCTAAAGTAGAGCAACTTCTAAAGGTGTTTCTGAAACACCTTCATGTGAAGTGTCACCTGCACATTCTGTTTCTTCATTTTCCTTTTGACCTTTCTGCTGGCTGGAGCAATGGCACCATTTTGAACTATGAGCTGGAAGTTTATAATGAGAAAAGACTTGAGCTTGTCCCCAGTCGTGTCGCCATTCTTGATCCACAACACTTGCTTCTATTTTTCATTTGTGTGACAAAGAAATGTACGTCTATTAACAGACACTCTTAGGGGCTTCCTGTTGCCAAACTCTATGCTAGTGTTGTTACACCAAAATGCTTCCCAATCTGCCATTATTTTTAAATTAAAAATCCTAAAATGACTATCAGCACCAATTTCACCTGAAAAGTTGAATCAAGAGACTTTAAGCAACAAAGCTCATAAAAACAGAGTTTGTTCAAAGGGAACACGCAACAGAGTGATTCCTGAGACAACTGGTGTTGGTCTTAGTTTCTGTCAAATACTGATTTCTTCATCATATGATTCAAAATTCACTTCATAGCAATGAGCTTAGGTGGAACAGAGAAAGAGAAGGCAAGAAAAGGACTCTACTATCTCCTCCAGAAAGATGATGTGTGGGTTCTTTCTCACTAACACAGTGAACAAAATAAGAGTTGGGAGTGGGGCGGCAGCTCACGGTCTGGCATGCATGAGGCCTTCCAGTCAATCTTCAGAGCCACATGAAGAACATAAATGTTTTTGCCATATAACACACTAAATAAATGAATATGATACTGAAAGTGATTTTTAACAGGTGATAGTTTGACATTATGGTTCAATCTATAGCCCAGACTGAAATGAAGTGAATTTGAATTGTGAGCCATGTTTGAGCAAGGCCAAAGGATTTTCCTTGTATACACAAATCCAGAGAAAGGAATGTAGAGGCCATTTTAATGTTTAATCTTTCTCCCTTCCTCTCTCTCTGTCACTCTCTCTGTGTGTCTCTCTGTGTGTCCTTCTCTGTCTCTCTATCTCTCTGTGTCTCCCTCTGTCTCTCTCTCTCTCTCTCTTCCCCTCCCCTCTCTATATGTGTATGTACATAAGCATGTGAAGGACACATGCACACCAACAACAAAGTGGTTGTCTAACACAGAGCTGTTGGGTGCACCTGCCTTTGGGCTAAGAACATTTTTCTGCTGCTGCTGGAAGAAAGAAACACATAGGTACATCTGTGCTTGTCTCTGATGACATTTGCCAAGCACATGGCACAAGCTATGGTAATCCTGTCTGCAGTTGAAGAGCCCAAGATAATGAATACTTTCTGATTGTCCAGGAAAGTGAGTCCTTAAATCTGTTCTATCACCACAGTGTTCCCAAAGTAGATCACTTGAAGCCACGTCTCACTTAACTGCACCTCTAAGCCTGGGAGTTTGAGTACTCTGTTTTCTAATTCTCATATTGCTGAAATGTATATGAGTATTGGCTAAGAAGTTCAGGAAACGATGAAAAACACCCAAAATTCTCCATTGAGACATTAAAAATGGTTGTTCTGGGCTACTCTCATTTTTGCTGGTACATAAGCTGTGTGGGTATGTAAAATACATCTCAAAACTGTAATTATATCTTCGGGGAAAAAATTCTAAATGTGTTTCATGCATATGTATCGAAAGTGAGTTTTAAAAAGTTTTTGTTAGAGTCTATATTACTTTTGGTTTATTTATCTTAAAGTGCATTCAAATCCAGTAGAAAATTATTAGCTGTAAATGTGCAACAATATTGCATTAACCCAGCAAATATATACATATATGTGTATATAATTAGCTGAAAGAAATATGTTCCCCTCAGTGATTAATGTTCCAATACCAAGTTATACTAATCATAAACTTAAATCTACTATATTGAAGAATTAACCTTGCTTTCCCTCTGAGAAGTTATGTTGTCTATGGTTTATTATTTCTCTTAAGAAATCTACCTTGAGGATTGTCTATATTTTAAAATGAGTCATCTTCATCTATTAAAAATAATGGGAGTCTGTGTGCTGTGTTGGCATGTAATACCAATCTCTGCCACTAGGAGCAGCAGCATCTATTATTTTACATGTGCTGCTGGTGGGTGTAAAATTTTTGTAGTTTGCATTGTAAGTGGAGAGGTCACTTCTCTTTGAAGCTCAGTTTTTTGGGGGAAGGATTTGGAGTATAGGGGTTCTAAGATCATAACCATTAAAATTTCATGATTTAATAATGGTAGTATTTCAAAGATGGGGCAATGAAGGAAACTTAGTTAAAACCCCAGAGATGACATTAACTTAATTCTATAATGTGCAGCCATAGTCAATTACCCTATGAATGTCTCAGTCTAGTCAGGGTACTGTTATAAGATATCATATGCTGGGTTTACAAACAATAGAAATTTATTTCTGAAGGCTCACAATGAGCTAAGGCCATGGCATTGGCAAAGTCAGTCTCCAGAGAACTGATTTCTGGGTCTTAGCTGTTTTCTTCTTTCTAGTTAGCTCTCTTCTTTTAGGGCAATAACACCAATCAATGTTTGCTGTGCTTCTCCTCTGTGCTCCCATCCCCACCACTTCCCTCTGTTGTAACAGAGGCACCACCCTCCCTCCAGGCCTACCTTTAACGTGTTCACATCTTCAAAGTGCCTGTTTCCAAACATGGTCATAATCACAGGTGCTAAGTGAGAACTTGATTACAGAGGGACAATTCAGTCCACTAGGAGAATGGTGATGATGCAAAAAAGGAAGCAGGAAGGAAAAATGATGTAGAAAGTGAAACCAGTAGTTATTGAGCACATAGAGTAGTTATTGAGCACATAGAATAATTACTGAGTACATAAAGTAATTACTGAGCACACAGAGTAGTTATTGAGCACATAGAGTAATTACTGAGCAAATAGAGTAGTTACTGAATACATAGAGTAATTACTGAGCACATAGACTAATTACTGAGTACATAGAGTAGTTACTGAGCACATAGAGTAATTACTGAGCACATAGAGTAATTACTGAGCAAAAGACTAGTTATTGAGCACATAGAGTAATTACTGAGTACATAATTATTGAGCACATAGAGTAATTACTAAGTACATAGAGTAATTACTGACCACATAAAGTAGTTATTGAGCACATAGAGTAGTTATTGAGCACATAGAATAATTACTGAGTACATAATTACTGAGCACATAGGGTAGTTATTGAGCACATAGAGTAGTTATTAAACACACAGAATAGTTATTGAGCACATAGAGTAATTACTGAGTACATAGAGTAATTACTGAGCACATAGAGTAGTTATTGAGCACACAGAGTAGTTATTGAGCACATAGAGTAATTACTGAGCACATAGAGTAGTTATTGAGCACACAGAGTAGTTATTGAGCACATAGAGCAGTTATTGAGCACATAGAGTAGTTATTGAGCACAGAGTACACTGCTTCACCACAAGCAGTCCTATGGAAAAGGTCACATCCCATTCTAATGCTAACTCACTTTCTAAGCCACCACTGTGCCTCTGAGAGGCCAAGACTTTTATTCAATATCTCTGAACTGGCAAAATGAGTGTGAGATTCAAATCTGGAATGCCAGACCCTGACCATAGTTCTCTTGCTTTTAACCATCCCATTGTTAAGGAGTCCAATAAATGAGTCTTTCCGAGTTTATAGCTCTGAAAATTGACAAGCTTAGTTTTGTGCTAGGCGAGCAACAGTAGGCAGGCTTGTTTTAGGTAATGTGCAGATGCAGATTATACAGGGTGGGGAGGTTGGGGGAGAGAGTAGTATCCTCTCCTTCCCAATGCTTTATTTTGAAGTCATGTGGGCCAGTAGGAAGCTGCTCCAGAAATAGTACAGAAAGTTCTGTGTATCCTTCACCATACGGAGGGTTGATATCTGATATGACCATAATGACATATCAAACTCAAGAGGTTGATGTAGTACAATATTTAGGTCTCAGGAACATGTTCCTGTGTGTGTACTGTGTGTGTGTGCACTTCAGAGTCCACAAAGAGGCTCTGAAGTGGTAATCTGGACTATCAACTAGTTTGGATTGAGCAATACCTAGGACATCAGTGAAACACACTGAGTTTGTGCTTCTAGGAGAAGAGTTATCTTCCCCTAGAATAGGGATGACATCATCCCATACCGGGGGCTTAGACAGAGTAAGAAAGGACGAATAGAAAAGCCCACCAGCTCTAGAATCCACTCTGATCCCTGGCCACCAACAAGTAGGAACTTTACTAGTTTCTTTTTTTTTTCCCATCATGATTCCTTGTCCTCATCACAGACCCAGAAAAAGGGAGTCAGTCATCTTATAAACCTGTGAAACACTGAGCCGAACTAAATCCTCCCTCCTATAAGTCGCACCTCTTAGGGATTTGACACAGTTGAATCTTTCTCATTTAGACTTCCTTTCACTTCAATTTATTCATTCTAAAAGGAAAACACCATTTGGCAATCATTACCCATCAACCACATAGCATTTCAGCACTCTCCCTCGTCAAAACCCCCAGGCTCAGCCTTCACATTAGCGGACAGCAGAACCTGCTGGCATACACTGACAATTCTTTTTCCCTCCCAGTTTACCCATGCCACAGAGATACCAATTTTACCAACTATGAGGACTGAGAGTTTTTAATCTTAAACAAATGTTTGAAAGAAACAAAAGTGAGAAACCCAGTGAAATATAATGCAGATGGTTTGCAGATAGGGCAAAGAAATTAAGAAAGGTGATACTCTGATATCCAAGGAGCCAGAGGAAGACTCATTGGATCAAGTGCTTGCTGGACAAGCATGAAGACATGAGTTCAGTCTTCAGCACCTACATACAAAGCCAGGCCCTGCAGCACAAACCTGTAATCCCAGTGTTCTGGAGGCAGAGACAGGAGAATCCCTGGAGCTTATGGACAACCAGTGTAGTCAAACCAGCAAGCTCCACACTTAGCTCTGTCTCAAACAATATCTTGATGGTAGTGAGAAGCCGTATTGGTTAAGGGCATTTGTCACTGAGTCTGACAATCTGAGTTTGATCTCCAGAACCCAGACAGTAGAAGGAGAAAACTGACTAGCAAAAGATGTCCTGTGACCTCTACATGTATACTGTATACATGCACACGTGTATGTACACACACACACACACACACACACACACACACACACTAAAAATTTGTAATGAAGAATAATTGAGGAAGACACAATATTGACTTCTGGCTTCCTGGTACTCATACAAACACATACAAAGGCATAACAACATACATATGCACAAACACATTCACACACACAAACACACGTGCACACACACACACACACACACACATGTGCACATGCTGTGATAAACAAAGTTTTCAGAACACTAATTTAGGAAACAATTTTGACCCTGACACAGATTCAAGGATGTTTTGCAACATCCTACAGGAAGAACAAAGTATAGATATTGCCCCTGAAAATGCAGAACATAGCCATTAAAACTGGAAATTAAAGAGATATGCTTTTATTCCTGGATCTCAAGGCCTTTTTGTTAAAGTAGATTTCAATTTGGCTGGTCAATCACCATGGTGATTCATCCAGACAGTCTTTATATTTTTTTATTATTAAATATTGCTGCTGCAGGGACAAGTTGGGTTTCAGGGCTAGGACAAGGTGGACAAACCTTTTTCCTGAAGGTTTGGCAGACAATTGCTGATCTAAAAGGAGGTGATATCACCAACAGGGAGAATCTGTGTTTTGTCCAAGGAGCTTGGGGTAGGGTGGGGGTCACTACCTGCTTCCTATAAGAAGTAGAGAATCTGAAAGGTGATGAAGAGAAGAGCCTAGTGGAGTGAGTCTCCTTGGAGTGCTGAATTCATTGTTTCCTTTTCTCTGCCTCTTCTTTTAAAATAATTCAAGGAATATGTTATGGAACCTTCAGATAAATGGTTTATGCCCACATTAAGTCAGAAAAACCAATTAATTTCTAAAATCTCACTGCTGGAAATAGTGTCAGACCTCTCTTCTTTTGTGTGGTAGATTTTCCAAGATGAATTTGGTTAAAGTTCTTAAAACCCCACTTCATATAGGACATAGCTCCTATCATCCATCCATGTCCTTACTGTTGGATACTAGCTCTTGAGACCTTGTAGTGACCCAAATCATTACCATACATTAAAAATCAAGAAATAGTTTCCAGTCTCAACCAGAGCACTGAGCAGATCCCAGGCAGCAACTCTGCCCCCAATCTCACAGAACCCAGAGGAAGCAGGCCTCCCAGGAGCTCTAACCTGGGCAGTATCTTAGGTAAGCAGACAGCAATGTCCACCCCAAACAGAGAGTAACTGGGAACCACTAGGACCCAGGAAGGCACTCCTGGCCTGGAGCACTGGTTCCTTCCTGTCTGCGCCTGAGCACTGAGCAGATTTTGGACCCCAGCTCTAACCCCAGTAGTAACACCCACCCCACACAGTTCTCATATAGCCAAGATAATAGGAAAGACAGGTTCCAGTCAAAGACAGGGCAGGTAGCACTAAGGAGATCCAGATGGCAAAAGGCAAGCACAAGAACATAAGCATCAGCAACCCAGGGTACTTGGCATCCTTAGAACCTAGTCCTCCCACACAAGAAAGTCCTGAATTCCCCATATCACTAGGAAAACAAGAGTCAGATTTAAAATCACTTCTAATGATGATGATAGAGGACTTAAGAAGAACATGAATAACTCTCTCAAAGAATTTGAGGAGAACACAGGTAAACAGGTAGAAGCCCTTAAAGAGGAAACACAAAAATCTCTTAAAGAATTACAAGAGAATACAACCAAACAGGTGAAGGAAATGAACAAAACCATCCAGGACATAAAAATGGAAGTAGAAACAATAAAGAAATCACAAAGGGAGACTACCCTGGAGATAGAAAACCTAGGAAAGAAATCAGGAGTCATAGACACAAGCATCACCAACAGAATACAAGAGATAGAAGAGAGAATCTCAGGTACAGAAGATACCATAGAAAATATTGACACAACTGTCAAAGAAAACGCAAAATGCAAAACGCTATTAACACAAAATATCTAGGAAATCTAGGACACAATGAGAAGACCAAACCTAAGGATAATAGGTATAGATGAGAGTGAAGATTCCCAACTTAAAGGGCCAATAAATATCTTCAACAAAATTATAGAAGAAACCTTCCCTAATCTAAAGTACGAGATGCCCATAAAAACTCCCTGAATTATATGAATTAGACATGACAGAGGCAGGCCACCAAAAGACTAGATTCCAGAATTCAAACAAAAAATTATCTTGATACTAAAATTTGTTTTGAGAATTGTATATTGCAGAATACACAGCCTTGGTGTATCTACTCATCAAGCAAGCTGAGCAGAACTGCTCGAACCTCTGATGTCCTGGAATTTCAGCTGGATGCAGTGAAGACACAGCATCTTATCAATTTACTCTCCCCCCCACCCCTCTTATAATATCTCAACGCACATAATCAGCTTGAAGAAGTTAATAAGAGTCGGAGCCCCTATTCCCTTGGCTTGGGGACTGAAGTGGTTAAAATTGGGCTGTCTTTCTAGGGAAAAGTAGTGGTTTGTTGGAAAAGGCAGGATTAGCTATGATTTATTGCATAGTCGTAACCTATTGGTAGAAATACGTATAGTTGTTATTAAGATGAAGTTATAATTTCTTAAATGGTACAAAAATTATATTGATTTCAAATTTAAGGTTTTCATTGGTATGAGCTTCTTATTGATATAAAAGTGAGATGAATATTGTTACTCTCATAGGCATTGTGTCTGTATAACACATTTAGGAATACAAGACTTAGAGTCAGTCCTTCTTTAACTTTTTTAACTGATTTGAGATGGTTAGCCTGTGAGTTAAGGGCCTATAGCAAATTCATGGCTTTGAGTTTATTGTTAAGGTGTTTTTCTATATTTTATTTAGAAATAGCTGAGAGGAGTTAACAGACAACAGTCCAGATTACCTTACATGGATAGTTGGTTTTCAAAACACCATAAGTCCACAGAATTGACATTACAAACGTTTCTGTATTGATGTTCATTTTGATTAGAGACCTGTTGGCTCCTGACAGCTTCCTATCTTGGATTCTAAGAAGAAATTGAGCATCTTTGGAGTTATTTCAGTTGTGGTGAGATAGCCACTAGGCAAGAATTGCTTCTTTTCATCTCTAGTCAAATTACTGTCCGGAAAAGGACACATCTGTGGAATAGTCGACTGATTATATCTGCCAAGATAGAGTAATCAGCCCTTAATAATTCTGCAATCACTAGTTTTGTCAGATGATCCTGGGCCAGAAGGCTGAAGATCAGATGCTCCAATGTTTTGTAGTATAGGGACTGTCCAGGTGTTCAGTGGTCTCTATAAATTGGCTAAGTTTTAGAAGCTATGCTTTGTGCTTCCCATAATTTCAGTTAACTCAGTCATTCTGGATTTCTGACAGGGTTGAAAACTTATAGTCTCATAGCCAATCCTGGCTATTTACTTTGAGAGAAAATATTTGAGAGGATAGTTTTCAGCTGACATTCATTCTAAAGCCAAGAAAAAAGCCAGGTTTAGAACTAAGTCTTTTAGTTAGGAGAGATGACAGAGGTTCTGCTTAGTCAACAAAATGATGGACTGGGTATTAGGTTTATCCTGTACCTTACTGACACAAATTGGTATAGTTATGCTCTAATTGTATTTTGAGAGAAGTTTTATTTTAACAGGAAGGGTGATATGTAGGAGGAGCTAAGGTGGGAGGATTACAGAGAAGAAAAGGAGGAGTAAGGAGAGGAAGAGGAAAAGGAGAGGAGAAGCTAGCTAGGTGGAGAGGGGGGAACATGGAAGTGGATGTTCAAGTGTCTCCGCCAGTCAAAGATAGTTGATATATCTAGGTTGGGTATTGGGTTACACTTCTGATTGATATTGAGCATTACCAAACTTATAAAGCCTTTGATTAATATTAAAAAAAACTGTATAAAAGCAAAAAGGAGAAAGGGGCATGTGATAGGGGTTTTCTAGAGAGGGGAAATGGGGAAAGGGGATGGCATCTGAAATGTAAATAAAATATCCAATAAAAAATATAAATAAAAAATAAAGCTTCCAAAATGCTCTAGAAAAAAATCAAGGAATAGGTGAAGTTCAAGTTTCTGTCATTTTGGAGCAGAAAAATAAAAGATAGCATAAAAGATAAGTGGGTTAAAGTGCTTGTTAGGTAGGCAGGAGGGCTCAAGTTCCTATGAGCAGAGAAAGAATGGCTGAGTGCTGAAGCTCTCTGGCCAGCCAGTCTGCCAAGCTAATTCAGAAAGCATTGTGTTCCCTAGGAAAGCCAGAAGAGCTATGGAGGAAGACACTTGCTGACGACCTCTGCCCTCCACAGGGATGCATACATATGCACTCACATACATATGCACATGCACGTGTTATATGTACAGCACACACACATGTAATACATACAGCACACAACACACACACACACACACACACATAATTATACAGCACATACACACGCACACACAAGGGAAACATCATAAGATGTCTTGTGAAAGAGCAGAATGAGAAAAGTTGGAAGAAGTCCTGGCAGGCTGTCTTCTCACTCAGATGAGAGTCTAAGGTATGAATTCATAAGCAACTCTCAGAAACCAATCATGTCTGCTTATGCTGCTGTAGGGAAGGGGGAGCAGGTAGAATGAGCATGCTTAGTGGGCACCACCTTCTGAGAAAGACAATGACAATAACTTCAAAGGACGAGGTGAGTATTTTCTGATCTGCTGAAGACCTGAGAACCAGGACAACTTCAATTACATGGCAACATAGAAGTGCCAGCACTGAGATCCAGGCCTGTTCGGTTCTAAACATGTGCCCTTTTTGTGCAGATGAGATTGGTGAATGGTATACTGAATTCAAATGTCTGCCATGGATTTTAAGTATTCCAAACACAAAGAAATACTCAATGCTTAAGGTGATCATTTTGCTAATTACCCTGATTTGATTGATATGCCTCCTGAATAAATGTGTTGAATTGCTACACCACACCTGCTAAATATGCATGATTACAATGCACTAAAAACAACAATAAGGGGTTAGAGAGATGAAAATTCAGCTGGAAAAGCTGCATAAACACATAGTTCAATCCCCAGCACCCACTTAATGCAGGTCTGGAATCCCAGTGTTGGGGAGATGGAAACAAGAAGGTGCCAGGGACTTGCTGGCCGTCCCATCAAGGCAAAGCATTGAGCTCCAGGTTCAGGACAGATCACCTTTAAAAAGAGAAAGGAAACAAAGTGGAATGGGATCCAGAGGGAACTATACACTGACTCTTGGCTTCGACAAGCACACCCAAGCATGTGGAGATAAACAAACACATATATATGCACACATACAAATACACACAAATGAATTTTTAAAAAGTATATAGCCTGCAGCTTATAATTACCATGTAAGCTGTGGAAAAATATTCAGTTGGAGACTGGAGAGATGACTCGTGGTTGAGAATACTTGTTGTTCAATCATAAAGGCCAGAATACAGAATACAGAATACCCAACACCCATGTCAGGTAGCTTTGAAACCCACGTAACTCCAGACTCAAGGGATGCTGGAACCCTCTTCAAGTCTCTAGAGGCACCCCATGCATGTGCACATAAATACTAACAGGCACAGGCACACAGATGCATGAGCACACACACATGAATAAAATGAAATCTTCGTTTAAAAGATCAACTTTCACACCTAAACTAAAATAGAAGCACTTTCCAGAAGAAGAAGGGGAAGAAGGGGAAGAAGGGGAAGAAGGGGAAGAAGGGGAAGAAGGGGAAGAAAAGGGGAAGAAGGGGAAGAAGGGGAAGAAAAGGGGAAGAAGGGGAAGAAGGGGAAGAAGGGGAAGAAGGGGAAGAAGGGGAAGAAGAGGAAGAAGGGGAAGAAGGGGAAGAAGAAGGGGAAAAGGGGAAGAAGGGG
>JADRCG010007095.1:0-17218 GCA_019844195.1 Rhabdomys dilectus
GGGATCGCATTGCCCAGCTGCTTCTGCTGCCGGGAAGCGAACATATATCCATAGGGGAGGAAAAAGAGATTGGATCAACTGGAACAGACTCTGCTTACCTAATGATCTCGTTAAATGAGAGACCAAAATTGATTCTTAAGGTACAGGGAAAACGGTTTGAGGGGATACTAGATACGGGTGCAGACAAGAGTATTATTTCTACACATTGGTGGCCTAAGGTGTGGCCTGTCATAAAATCTTCTCATTCCTTACAAGGTTTGGGATATCAGTCCAGCCCCACCATGAGTTCTGCCCTCCTCCAGTGGGAAGCTCATGATGGGAAGCGAGGTTCTTTTATACCATATGTACTCCCTCTGCCTGTCAATCTGTGGGGCAGAGATGTTCTACAAGACATGGGGTTTGCTCTATCTAATGACCATTATGATGCCTCATATTCACCCCAGGCAAAGGCTATCATGAATAAGATGGGATATGAACATGGACAGGGCCTGGGGAAGTCTCATCAAGGAAGAATTGAACCCATATCTCCTAAACATAAACAAGATAAAAAGGGGTTGGGTTTTTCCTAGGGGCCGCTGAGGGCTTCTTGCCTATACCGTGGAAAACGGAAGAGGCGGTGTGGGTTCCTCAGTGGCCACTTTCCTCCAAAAAACTTGAAGCCATTGTAAAATTAGTAAAAGAACAGCTCATTCTAGGAAACCTTGAACCCTCTATGTCACCCTGGAATACACCCATTTTTGCAATCAAGAAGAAATCGGGCAAATGGCGGCTCTTACATGATCTTAGAGCCACCAATGCCCAGATGAACCTTTTTGGACCTATTCAGAGGGGGCTCCCTGTTCTTTCTGCCCTTCCACAGAAATGGCCTCTGCTTATAGTAGACATTAAAGATTGCTTTTTTTCTATTCCCTTATGCCCCCAGGATGGGCCCCGCTTTGCATTTACAGTGCCCACTATTAATCATGCTGGGCCAGATAAACGATATCAGTGGAAGGTCTTGCCTCAGGGCATGGCAAACAGCCCCACCATTTGCCAGGCTTTTGTGCAGGCTGCCTTGGCTCCATTACAATCCAAGTTTCCCACTGTTCTTATTTTCCACTATATGGATGATATTCTGATTGCTCATCAAGATATTCATATGCTAGAACAGGTTTATCCACAGTTGACCCGTTTGTTAGAACAGCGGGGTTTAAGGTTGGCAACAGAAAAGGTCCAGTTGGCCCATACTGGAGAGTTTTTGGGGACCTCTATATTCCCTGATTATGTCTATCCTCAAAAGGTGGAGATTCGCAAAGACAGACTCCACACTCTCAATGATTTCCAAAAGCTCTTGGGGGATATTAATTGGCTACGTCCATTTTTGAAAATCTCTACAATGACCTTAAAACCTCTATTTGCCATTTTGGAAGGGGAGTCTGAGATTACCTCACCCCGATATCTTACCCCTGCTGCCCGTCAGGCGCTGCACCATGTTGAGGAAGCTTTACAACATGCTCAACTAAAACGAGTTGACCCCTCTAGTTCATTTGCTTTGTGCGTACTACAGACTCATGGACTGCCGACTGCTGTTTTGTGGCAGCGAGGACCCCTTTTGTGGGTCCATCCCAATGTGTCTCCCAACAAGGTCATTGAGTGGTACCCAAAAATGGTTGCTCAGCTTGCGATTCAGGGCATAAAATTGGCTATATCACATTTTGGGAAAGAACCAGCTGACCTCTTTGTCCCCTATACAGCTCATCAAGTTCAGGTTTTGGCGGCTACATCCAATGATTGGGCAATATTAGTGTCTACCTTCCTGGGCAAAATTGATAATCATTATCCCCATCACCCGCTTTTACATTTTGCTTCTCAACATCCCCTGGTGTTTCCTAGGGTTACCTCTTCCCAGCCAATTGGGGGTGCCTTGACCGTATATGCTGTTGGATCCTCCACCGGTTTGGGGGCCTATGTAGTGGGAGAGAAAGTGGTCACAAAACAGTTTACAACTACCTCTCCCCAATTAATAGAATGCCATATGGTCTTGGAAGTCCTTAAGGTTTTTTCAGTTCCCCTTAACATTATTTCTGATTCTGTGTATGTGGTTAATGCTGTTAAAGTTTTGGAAGTGGCGGGAATTATAAAAGCCACAAGCCTCCTATATACTGCCTTTTTTAATATTCAACAGGCTCTGCTCGCTAGAAAGACTCCAGTGTTCATCACTCATATTCGTGCCCATTCTGGCCTTCCGGGCCCAATGAGCAGGGGCAATGATCTTGCTGATCAAGCTACCAAATTAGTGGCGGCTGTGCTACAATCATCTGTAGACTTGGCAAGAGCCTTTCATGATAATTTTCATGTGACGGCGGAGACTTTGCGCCGTAGGTTTTCTATTTCCAGAAAAGAAGCTAGAAATATTGTCATTTCTTGTCAAAACTGTTGTGAGTTCCTGCCCACACTACACGTGGGGATTAACCCCCGAGGCATACAGCCGTTACAGATTTGGCAGATGGATGTCACTCACATCCCAAATTTTGGAAAATTACAATATCTTCATGTTTCCATTGACACCTGTTCTGGGGTTATTTCGGCCACTCCTCTGGCAGGTGAAAAGGCCTCTCATGTTATTCAACACTGTCTTGAGGCTTGGAGTGCCTGGGATCAGCCAAAGATCCTAAAGACAGATAATGGCCCTGCTTATACTTCTAAGAAATTTTCTCAGTTCTGTGCAAAGATGGGTGTCACCCACTTGATGGGTTTACCATATAACCCGCAAGGCCAGGGCATTGTGGAGCACACCCACCGCACCATAAAAACTTATTTGACTAAACAAAGAGGGGGTCTGAAGGATTTTCCTCTCCCTGGCCCTAGGGTGGCCATTTCTATGGCCCTATTTACTCTCAATTATTTGAATTTAGACAAGCAAGGCCATTCTGCGGCCGATTGTCATTGCTCAGAGCCTGCTCAACCTAAGGAGTTGGTCAAATGGAAGGATGTGTTATCTAATGAGTGGAAAGGACCGGATCCTATTTTAATAAGATCCAGGGGAGCTGTTTGTGTTTTCCCTCAGGGCGAGGAAGTCCCATTCTGGATCCCAGCAAGACTGACGAGAAGAGTGATCGAGCCTGACCAAGATGCAAAAAAGGGACCTGAATTGAACCAAGATGCTGAACTTCAGCCTGCTGATAACCTGCTTCCTCCTTCAAGTTCCTAGTGCTATGGGAGTTCAGAGATGGGCAATCATGAACACATTCCCGCTACCCATGCCAGTTATGCATAATGCACAGGTGTTCCTGTGTTTTTTCACAACGAATAGGACTCTGGGCCTTGCATTTATCCCACTAGATGAGCAAAGCCATGCAGTTATTACCAACAATACCTATATGTTAAAAGGAAGTTTGTGCTTTACTGTTATCCCTTCTCCCAATAGAACTAGTCAATGTATCCAACTTTATATTTGCCATTATTGAAGTGAATTCTATTGGACTTGACCCTAACAGAGGGATTATCTACCTGGATCTCCTCGATCTTTTCTTATTTTAAGGAATGGGTGGGGGTGGGACTTTTTGGAGCCATGCTCTGCTGCGGTCTGGTGCTCACGCTCTGGCTCGCTTGTAGACTTAAGGCACAGCGCCAACAAGATAGGGTGGTGATTGCGCAGGCACTTGTAGCGCTGGAGCAGGGCAATTCTGCTGCTTTTTGGATAGCTATGATGAAGGATCGGCCAAAAGACCTGTGGGAGCAAAGTCACTATCTTTTCTGAATCCCTTCGGGCGGCCCTTGCACCTCCAGGAGCTATAACTCCATTGCACGAGAGAAGGGCGCTCGTCATTTCCTTGCTACCCTTGGGAGCCTAGTCCGGGCTTGAGAAGGGCTCGAGTTCCCATTGCACCTCGAGACCTGAGACTAGGTTGCTCTCACCTTCTAATATCTGGGAGGGCTCGAGTTCCCATTGCACCTCAGATGAAGGATGAGACACAGGCCTGCCCCACTGGTTAAGGAAGGGTTTTTCAGTGACCCCTTCTTGGTGAACAGCGGGTGGCTGCCTGGCCCACAGCTTTTTCCTTCAGTGACTTTTCCCGTAATGGTCAATTAAAAGAGAAGGGGCAGATGTGGGGAGCGGCTCCTCCATTACATTACAGTGTGTGCACATGCTCACGTCCTAGGTAGAGTAAACAAGAATGTGCGCATATGCCTACGAGTCACCCCTTCCTGGGTGTGCCCAGGCCATATGTTAAACATATGTTAAACAGTCTGAGACGGCGGGAGCCTGTCAGGAGCTGCCACTTCCTAAGCGAGCATTAGGCTCTATATAAGGGATGGGTTTTCTGTCCTTGGGGTTCTCCACTTCTCGTTGCCTGAAGAAGCTTGTGATCTCGCTCTCAAGATGCATTAAAGCTTCATCTGCAGAAGGATCCTGTGTGTACCGCGTCTTTCCTGCTGGCAGGAGGTAGCGCAGGACAGAATGCTGGAAGAATCTTGAGGAGGAAGCCAACCCCATAGGAAGACAAGCAATCTCACCTAATCTGGACCCCTGAGATCTCTCAGACACTGAATCGCCAATCAGGCAGCATACATGAGTAGGTCTGAGGCCCCTGACACATATACAGCAGAGGACTGCCTAGTCCAGCTCAGTGGGAGAAGAGGAGCCTAACCCTGAAAAGACACAGGGGAGGGCAACTTCTTAGAGATGGGTGATGAGGAATTGTGGCAGGGAGGACTTGGAGGAATGTTAACAGTTGGACTCTGAAATAATAAAAGAAATAAAATATAAAATAAAACAAAATAATGATTAAAAGGAAAAAAATAGCATGGGCTCTACAAGGTGTGTCTCCAACCAAAGTAGCATCAAAGAGTAGGTGAGGATAATGGATCTGAATGTTGCAAGTGGGAGGAGCCGAGAAATGGGAGGGGCATTGAATTCCAAGTTTGGAGAGACATTTAAGGGCAGGTCTACTGAGTAGAACTCAAATAGACAGGATTGACAGAGCAGCAGCAAACCTTCTGGATTCCTGGTGAGTTGATGGGCTGAATGAAATGTTTGAGGTTGCTGTATGAAGGAGATATCATGGTGGGGAATACTGGGAGCTAGTGGAAGAGGAGTCTTGGTAACTTTTTGTACCCTGTATGGGTTTTTGATTGGCAAAATCTAAAATATGTTCTGTATACAGGCAGGAGATATTATTTAAAATTAGTAGATGTTTCAAGTCTATCTCATAGATGTGAACACTGAGGACCAGTGACATGCACAGATTGGAGCAGTCTATGAGTGAGCTTTCAAGAGAACTCTAGGTGCTCCATCCTTCATTCTAGGCACAGGCCTGACCCTGGGTTGTACAGAAATCCTGGATCAGATAGATAGAGAGGCCTGACTCTAGGATAAAGGGACTGTAGGAATTCACTGATTTATTTCCCTTTCAGTATACATGGGATCCTGAGGATTTGGGAAAAAATTGAGGCCCCTGGTTGCCCAGATCAGGCATAGTGGTGGTATTCTGGCTCAAAATTTTGACATCCAGAATGGTTTTTGTCTGAGCAGGCCCTCGCCCATGTTAAATGTGTAACCATGTTGGATGTTTTGACCACACTTTAATTCCAGGACTCAAGAACCAGTGGCAAGTGGGGTTTTGTGATGTTGAGTCCTGGTTTGTCTGTATAGTGAGATCCAGGAAGTCAGGCACATGCACATGGACACTGCCTCAGCCTAAAAAGAGAAAGATTGGATGAATAAGAATTGGCCACAGTGTGCAGAAATGTGCATGTCCTCTGGGCAGCAGGATGAGAAGAGACCCATTTCTTGAGATGCTCAGTAGAGAGTAATGACATTTTTTTTCTGGATGGAGCCCAAGAGGGTGAGAAATCCCAAAGGATGGGTCAGTTGTTTGTTACACACCTTTAATTTTTGCACTGTGTAGGAATTTAAAGGTAGGTGAGTTCTAGTTCTGCCTTGTCTTGAGGACTCACAGTACAGCAGAGTTCATACAAAGAAACTCTCTCAAAAGAAAAAAAAAGGAGGCTGGGCAGTGGTGGCACAAGCCTTTAATCCCAGCACTTGGGTGGCAGAGGCAGGCAGATTTCTGAGTTCAAGGACAGCCTGGTCTACTGAGTGAGTTCCAGGAAAGCCAGTGCTACACAGAGAAACCCTGTTTCAAAAACAAACAAAAAATACAAAAACACAAAAAAAAGGAAGAAAGAAATGAAAAAGGAAGGAAGAAAGGAAGGAAAAAAGAAAGAAAGAAAAAGAAAAAAAGGAAATAAAGCAAAAAGAATAATAATAAAAGAAAGAAATATAAATAACAAAATGTCTTCAATCTGGCCAAGATTTTATTAAGTGCTAAGGCGTGGCTCTAGACTGGCTGTGTCCACAGGGTGTGAATGTCTGCTGCATGTGAGAGGATGAAATGAGTCATCTGTGGGTGGGTCCTAGAAAGCAAGATTCAATAGATTCAATTAAGGCTAAGTCCTTGGTATAGAATTTCAATATCAGAGGGGATCTGGGTTAAGTGTAAGAGCCTTCTGATATCTGGGGCAATTAGATAATCAATGCTATTGTTTAGAAGATAAGTGTTTAATGGGGTCCATTGGATCTTGTCTTTTCCATACCCTTTCATTCTTTGTTTTGAGACAGAGAGTCCAGCAGAAAGGAGAAGAATCTGGCACTCTTTCTTTTTTTAACATTTATTATAATATTTTCATTTTAAAACAAATTTTATTTATTTTTCTTTTTAAAGACCTGATTTTATCCACCTTTTTAATTCACTGACTGTCGATACCTCCATACCTCCTTCTTCTGTCTCCATGAAGATTTCACCACTCCCACCCCACTCTACAAGAACTCCTCTCTCCCTGAGTCCTCCAGTCTCTTGAGGGTTAGGTGTATCTTTTCTGAGTCCAGACCTGGCAGTCATCTGCTGTATATGTGTTGGGGGCCTCATATCAGCTGGTATATGGTGCCTGGTTGGTGGCCCAGTTTCTGAGAAATCTCTGGGGTACAATTGGTTGAGACTGCTGGTCCTCCTATTCAAATACAGATTTTTGTACCCAACAAAATGACAGAAGCTGCTTACCCTTGCATTTGAATTAGAGAAAAGCTGAGAGAAGCTGAGAAAAAAGAAGTCTCAAGTTTTAGTTTCTTGCTGTGTCTTTCAGGGAGCAGTCATGATAGGCCCGTTTTTTGTAAGCACACCATAGCCTCAGTAATAGTGGCAGACATTGGTGCCTCCCTTTGAGCTAGATTCCAATTTGTGCTTGTCACTGGACCTCCTTTTCCTCAGACTCTTCTCCATTTTTGTTCCTGCAGTTCTTTCAGATAGGAACAATTCTGGGTCAGAGGGCCTTTTTTTTCCCCTGGAGATGGAAACCCATCCCTCAATTGATGTTCTGTCTTTCTGCTGGAGGTGGGCTCTATAAGTTCCCTGTCTCCACTGTAGGGCATTTCATCTAAGGTCCCTCCATTTTGAGCTTTAGTAAAGTTTCTTTTATGAATGTGGGTGCCATTTCCTTTGGGGCATAGATGTTCAGAATTGAGACTTTCTCTTCATAGATTTTTTTTCCTTTTTTTGATGAATAAGAAGGTTTCATCTTGATTGATAACTTTTTGGTTGTAAGTCTCTTTTATTGGATATTACGACAGCTATTCCAGCTTGTTTCTCGGGACTATTTGCTTTGAAGACCATTTTCCAAATTTTTTCTCTTCTGTAGAGCCTGTATTTAATAGTAAGGTGTGTTTCTTGTCTGCAGCTAAATGCTGGATCTGTTTGTGTATCCAGTCTGCTAGGTTATGTCTTTTTATAGGTGAGTTGAGTGCATTAATATTGAGAGATATAAAAACAGGTGATTGTTACTTCCTGTTATCTTTCTTTTTGTAGGTGGCATTATGTTCATGTAGTTCTCTCTTTTTGGCTTTGTTGTGAGATGATTAATATCTCGTTTTTTCTTTGGTGTAGGTACCCTCCTAGTGTTGGAATTTTCCTTCTAGAATCCTGTATAGGGCTGGATTGGTGGATAGATACTGTTTGAATTTTGTTTTGTCTTGGAATAGTTTGATTTCTCCATCTATGTTGATTGAGAGTTTTGCTGGGTATATTAGCCTGGGCTGGACTTTGTGCTTTCTTAGAGTCTGCATGACCCCTGTCCAGACTCTTCTGGCTTTTGGTGTTTCTGTTGAGAAGTCTGGTGCAATTCTGATAGGTGTGCTATTTAAAGTTACTTGGTCCTTTTCCATTGCAAACTTTAATAGTCTTTCTTTGTTCTGTGAATTTAGTGTTTTGATTATTATGTGATGAGAGGAATTTCTTTTCTGGTCCAGTCTGTAGGTTTCTTGTATGCTTATAGGCATCGCTTTCTCTAGGTTAGGGATGTGTTCATCTATAAATTTGTTGAAGATGTTTGCTGGCCTTTTGATTTGGGATTCCCCACTCTCTTTTATATCTATTATTCTTAGGTGTGGTCTTTTTGTCTATGATTCCTGACTTATTTCCCAGATTTTTCTTTTCCAGAGTTGCTCCATTTGTGATTACTGCAGTGTCTCTACTTCCACATTTAGGTATTGGACTGCTTTAATAAATTTCTTCATCTGTGTGTTTGTTTTTTCCATTCATTCGTGTGGGATTTATTTGTTTCCTCTTTAAGTGCTTCTATCTGTTGAACTGTGTTTTCTTGTATATTTTCCAGTGAATTATTAATTCATTAATAATTAAATGTCATCATTAAAGGACTCTATTTTCTTAATGAGATAGGGTTTCAAGTCAGCTTCCTGAGTTTCAGGTGTATTGGTGTTTTCAGGGTTTTCTGTGGCTGGAGAAGTGTGTTATGATAATGCCAAAGTATACAGGACTCTGTTTCTTATGGTCTTGCACTTGCCTCATGCCATATGGTTATCCCTGCTCCTTGTTGGGCTGGGTGTCTCTGTCTAGAGTCTGCCTCTTTTGTTCTTCTTGGGTTGCTTTGGGTCTCTTGGTAGGGCTCTGGCCTTGGCTGTTGCAGACCTCCTGTGGAGCCTTCTGACTGTGGGGTCTTCAGGGAGGCCTTTAAACTGTGGAGTTTTCAGAGGGGCAGAGAAGCTGCTGATATGTTGGCCAAGCTGCAGCAGATCTCTTGGGAGGCCTTCAGACTGTTGGGTCTTCAGAGGAGAAGTCAAGCTGTTGCCCTGTGTTTAGCAGTTCTTCAGGGAGGCCTAAGGATTGTAGGTTATGCTTCCCTGTGTGCAGCAGAATTCCAGGGAGGCTTTCAGACTGTTGGGCCAGCTGTCCTACATGCTGCAGAGGACATGAGAGTTCTTCAGAATTTGCTGTCAATTGTCTAGTTGCCTTGTGTGTAGAGGAACTCCTGGGGTGCCTTCAGGCTCTGCTGTCTTCAGGGAAGTAGACTAGCTGGTGGTCTAACAGGGCAGAGGGTGCCAGCTAGAAGGGTAGGATCTGAGACATTTAAACATTGGGGATGGTGGCACCCAATTGCCAGTTTACCTGGACTGACAATGTCTTATTAACACAGAGGCTAAATGCATATTCATATAAATACTGAGAATACTTGTAAGATTGGGAAACTGGCAGTTGGTCAAAAAGCTTGAGGCTCCTGACTGATTTCTTCTGTATAAGAAGTCCAAAATAAATATTGGAAATGCAATATGGGTATATGAGTGCTCTCTGTAGCTTTTCTAACATGTTTCCTTTTACCAGATTCTTCAGTAGAAGAACATATTCCAATAAGTTCAGAACACATGCATGGCAGAAGGTTTCTCCTTACATCCAAAGTTCCAAATGTCTTCAAATCCACCCAGGGACATCAGTTCCCAAATGCCTCAAGAGCCTGCAAGGAATATACCCTTTCAAATGTATCAGAGTCCCCTGGTGACTTCAGGAAGTCTAATGCAATCAAGTCTTTCAGTCCCTGAAAGACTTTACCTGTGTCTCCAGGAGTCCCAAGGACCATCAAGAAATTCAAGTAACCGAATGCAACCAGATCCTGTAATGGGCCCAGATTTACCAACACTGAGAAGACTGTCAGACCATCCAAGTCATCAGATACCTTCAAGACCCTCAGTGAGACCTGGTTTCCATGTTCCCATAGGACCCATGGCACTGCCAGATAAATATGGTGACAAACAAACTCACTCTGAGGGTCCAAATAAGGAACGAAAGGAACGCACTGTGTACACCAAAGAACAAAAGCGTAGGCTGCAGGAACATTTTGATAGCTCGATGTATCCAACTAAGGAGCTTCTTAAGTCGCTAGCATCAGATTTTCATCTGACAAAGAGGGAGATACAGGTCTGATCCTCTTTTCCCTCAATCCAACCGCACATTAATTCTGTGCTTCTTAAACGCTTAGTGCAGTGTGGACAGTTTTGGGTGGTGGGTATTCATGCATCCAATGCTGGGCCTCACATTCTCCATCTCCTGGTTACCAATATGGATGAACATTGTTCCCATGCAGGATCTCAGAGACCTAGATATCAGAGTTCCTACTAAAACACAGGACACACTAGCTCAGTCACACCAGTCTTTTGATATCAGATCATACACATTCTACTTTATTATAATCTAGGCATCTTGAGTCTCAGGCTTCTCTGATGCTTACATGTGAAGTATTGCTATAGAAACTCGTGTTCAAAAATTTCAACTCTTGGTCCAGTTGGGGGCAAACAGGTATTCTGAAACCTCCTTTGTTTTCAGATCTGGTTCAAGAACAATCGAGCTAAATACAAGCGGATGAATCTCCAGAATATTGCAGAAGCTCTGCCAGAGACAAATCAAAGTTTTAAAGCTGTTTCTGACTCAACCCATTTTTCTGGTTCCATAACTGTTGTTGTCACTGAGAACGGAGAGTCCATGTCTTCAGCCACATTTGGTGTGGATTTCATTCCCAAACTCAACTGCAGCCAGGAATCCACTCTGCCTCATTATCAGGTCTGTGATGATGACAGGTGTGGTCAGCAAGAAACCCTGGTTGATGGCTGTGTTCCTGTTACAGCTGGGGCCTCTGGTCAATCCACAGCAGTTGAAGTCCAGACTGACTTAGCAGTAGCTGAAGCTCCAGTTGGCATGGAATCTGCTGTCCAAGTCACAGAGGATGCTCCAGGTCCAGGTCCATCTGCAGAGGAGCTCTGGCAAAGGATCCTTGAAGATTTTGACAAATCTGATGACTGGCTTAGTATGTCATACCATCAAGACTGCAAGTAACACCTCTCAGCCCCTTGACCAATCCAGGCCTTTACAGCCATGAAGAAGTGTTAATGTACATCCTTAAACCCAGTATTTGTGGAAATTATCCAGACCTGTCTGTAGAAGTTTCATACCACTGTGGTTTATATAATGGGTTTGTTTCAAAATAAGTTTAGATATTCATTCTCTGTTGTTAGATTATGTGTTCATTAAATAAAAGGAGAAAATAGTTACTGTAAAATTCTTTTACTACATTATTTCATTACTTTACAATCCAGTCATTACTCCCTAGTCCCCCCACCTTCTCAACCCACAATTTTTCATCCCTCCTATTCGGTCAGAAGTTTCTCCCTAATGTTTATCCATGTGAATGCCTGAATGTATGTATGCCAGTGTCTTGGGACTTGGAGTCAGAAAAGAGTGTAGACTCTCCTGGGGTAAACCTATAGACAGTGATGTTCTCACATGTGCGTGCTTGAAAATGAACTCTGATCATCTGCAAGAGCCACAGCAGTGAGCTCTCTGCATTCTTACTGATAATGATTTAAATCTCAGAACACATAATTCAGAGTCCTTTGGTAAAAAGTGATACTTTGTTTAGTGTATATTTGGGGTGACTGTGGGTTCAAGCAATATAGGGACCCACTACCACTTGTAACTGTGGTTCTAGGAGCTCCTGTGCCCTCTCCTTGTTTCAGAGGTCACTACCTTCACCTGGATCACTCACACACAAGCAGTACAGAACATAAAATTCTATAATAGAAAAGCAATACATCTGATAAATAAATACTATGAACCATCTATCCACTGAAGTAGATCTCATTTCTTATTTACAAAATAATTTTGTTTCCCTTCAGCACTAATAGCTCACTACATGTGAGTAGAGGTCAGAGGGCAATTGGTAGGAGTAACTCTTCTCTTTCAACCTTGTTAGTTTTAAGGATGGAACACCAGTTCAGGCACTGGAGTAACATGCTTGAACACAAGAGCCACCTACTGGGCTGCCTGCTCTTCTACTTTTTACTTTTTTACTTTGTCTCACTAACCTGCCAGGACAGCCCTAATTTGCCTTCTGCCTTCCACAGCCCTAAGTGGCTGGCATTACACATGTGACCTCCAAGCCTGATTTTTCTGATTTTAAGGAATAAACACATTATATCTTTAGTATCTGTACCAGGTTTTACTCCCACCAGCAACGTTTCTCCTTGCTGGCAACTTCTCCTGCATCAGTTTTCATTGGTTATATTGGTCTTGGCCATTCTGACTAGGAAAGGTAACAAGTCAAGCAGTTATAATTTGCTTTGTTCTGATTGCTAAATATAATGTAGTTTGCTTTTTTGCTTTTTTTTTTTTTTTTTTTTTTTTTTTGGTACAATGCCTTCCTATAAAAACATTTTAGAGGGACTGGAGCTCTTTTGGTTAATCAGGTTGAGATGAACTTCACAATAGTCCTGTCTCCTCCTCCTGTGAGCTGGAATAAATGGCATGTTTAACAAGCCCATCCTGTTTAACCTTCATTAAAATGTTTCTCGGGACTTTTGTTTATCTTTCTATTATTACGTTTCTCTTCCATACTGTATAAGATTTGATTAGTGTTTTTTGATTTTATTCCTTTTTCATTGTTTTGTTTTTCTTTTGGGGACATGGTTATTCCTGTGTTATTCAGCCATGGCTCTTCTGGAACTTTCCATTTTTAGATCAGCCTGCCCTTGCCTTCTGAATGCTGGGATTAAAGGCATGCACCATTAGGCATAGGTGATTTATTTTTGAAAACCTTCTCTGTCTTTGTACCACTGACTTTTCTAGGCATATTAATTAGATCAGGATGGCTTGGAACTCACAGAGATCTATTTGGCTCTTTTTCCCACACTGTGAGGGATGCTTATTCTTAATCCTCATCTTAAAAAAATGTTTTGCATGTTTTAATCATTACCTGTATGTTATGTATTTTTGTCAGACAAACTTTTCCTGGAGGGTTGCAACAAAACTCTCAGAAGACAGGGAACACTTGACACAAAATGTGATATTTATTATAGGTGAATGGTCATGTCATTAACTGTTGGATTGACAGACACTATTTCAATGTCTCTCTCTCTCTCTGTGTGTGTGTGTGTGTCTGTGTGTGTGTGTGTGTGTGTGTGTGTATGCATTTGTCTTTGTGTCTGGATGTAATTTATTTACATATCTATTTGTCTATATTTTCATAAAAAGAAAATACACCTAAGAGAAATAAATGATCAGGAAATAACCAAACTCAGGACTGGAGTCTATCAGTTAGAAACAAAGAGAACAATACAAAGAATCAACAAAATCAGGAAATGGATCTGTGAGAAAATCTAGAAGTCAAACTGACCAAAGAGCATAGAGACAGAATCCACATTAACAAAATAAGAAATGAAAAGGGAAAAATTACAACAGAAACTAAGGAAATTCAATGAATCTTCAGATCTTACTACTGAACCCTATATGCAACAAAACTGGAGAACCAAGAACAAAGTAATCCTTTTCTAGATAGACACCACTTACATCAACATCAGGTAAACTATCTAAACAGTCCAATAATCCCTAAGAAAATAGAAGCACTTTTTATTATTATTATTATTATTATTATTAATGGGATATTTTACTTATTTACATTTCTGTTGTTATCCACTTTCCCCATTTTCCCCCCAGAACCTTCCTATCATGCCCTCTCCTCCTGCTTCTTTCAGAGTGTGCCCCCACCCATGCACCCACTCCTGTTTTCCAGCACCCACTTTCCCAACACACTGGGGCAGCCAGCCTTCACTGGATCAAGGGGCTCCTCTCCCACTGATGCCAGACAAGGCCATCCTTCACTGCATATATGGCTGGAGCCTAGGGTTTTTTCAGGTATGTTCCTAGGCTGGCAGTTTAGACTCTGGGAGCTCTGGTTGGTTGGTATTGTCTCTCTCCCCATGGTGCTGTAACCCCCTTCAGCTGTGGAGCAAGTCTTTAAAACTCTCTCAACAAAACAAAGGCTAGCAACAGATGGCTTTACTGAGGAATTCTACCAGACCTTACAAAAAGAGCTAACACCAATACTCCTGAAACTATTCCACAAAATAGAAACATAGGAACACTTCCTAGTTCATTCTATGAAGCCACAGTTAACCTGATACCTAAACTACACAAAAACCCTACAAACAGAGAAAACTTGAGACTCATTTGCTTATAAGTATTGATGCAAAGCTGCTCAACACAATTCTCTTTGAACAAATCCAAGAACACATTGAGAACATCATTCACTATGATCAAGTAGGCTTCATCCATGGAATGCAAGTTTGGGTTAATATACAAAAGTCCATTAACATAATCCACTGTATAAACAAACTCAAAGCAAAACTTCAGCAACCTGCCTCATTATAAAATTAACTCAAACAAATCAATAGCCTTCTTTATACAAATGAGAATGGGCTGAGAGAGAACTAAGGAAAACAACACCCTTCAGAATAGCCACAAGTAATATAAAATATCTTGGAGTAACTCTAACAATGCAAGTGAAAGACCTGTATGACAAGAAGTTTAAGTTCCCGTAGGAAGAAATAAAAGAATACCTCGTAAAATGGAAAGATCTCACATGCTCATGGATAGGGAGGATCCACATGATGAAAATGGCCAACAGCAATCTACAGATTCAGTGCATTCCCTATCAAAATCCCAACAAAGTTCTTCAGAGCCATGAAAATAACAGTTCTTAACTTCATATGCAAAACTAAAAATCTAAGTTACCAAAACTGTTTCTCAACTACAAAAGAACTTCTGGGAAATCACCATCCCTGACCTCAGGCTCTACTATAGAGCAGTAGTGATAAAAACTGCATGGTATTGGCACAGAGACAGACAGGTCGATAAATCTAATACAACTGAAGGTCTAGAAAGAAGGTCCACACACCTGTGGACACTTGAACTTAGGCAAAGAAGTCGAAAACTGGAAAAAACAAAGGAAAGCATTTTCAACAAATGGTACTGCTGTAACTGTTGATCTGCCTGTAGAAGAATGCAAATTGATCCATATTTATTACCTTGTACAAACCACAAGTCCAGGTGGATGAAGAACTTCAACATAAAACCAGATACACTGAATCTAATAGAAGAGAAAATGGGAAATAGCCTAGAATACATTGTCACTGGAGAAAATTTCCCTCAGGCTTGAAGAGACAAATCTGACACATGGAACCTCATGAAACTGAAAAGCTTCTGTAAGGCAAAGGACACTGTCAATAGGACAAACTGGCAACCTATAGATTGGGAAAAGATCTTCACTAACCCTACATCCAATAGAGGGCCAATATCCAAATATATAAAGAAATTATATTTCAAAACACTAAATAATGCATGCTCCTTCACTGGGTCCTCAAGGCTCTCAAGGATCAGGCTAATTTCCCAGTGAGGCAGTCCTCTACTATATATGTGCTAGGGGCTTTGTAGCAGCCCATGTATGATGCATGATTGGTTACTCAGGCTCTGGAAACTCCCAGGGGTCCAGGTTATTTGACACTGCTCTTCTTTCCTACGGGGATGCCCTCCCCTGCAGCTTCTTCAGTTCTTCCCCTATTTCAGCCTTAAGGGCCTCTGACTTGCATCCAATGTTTGAGGGTAAATATCTGTTTATGTCTCATTCAGCTGCTGCTAGGACCTCTTAGAGGAAAGGGATTCTAGGCTGCTATAAGCACATCGTAGCATCAGTAATAACAACAGGCCTTGGTGGCTCCACATGAGATGGATCCCACTTTGGGCCAGTCACTGGACCACCTTTCTTTCAGCCAGTTCTCTATTTTTGTCCATGCAGTTCTTTTAGAAGGAAGCAATTCTGGGTCAGAAATTTTGACTGTGTGTTTGTAACACCATTTCTCAACTTGAGGTCCTGAATCTCTACTGGAGGTGGACTCTTGAACTTCCCTTTCCCCACTGTTGTGCATTTTGGCTAAGGTCCCCTCCATTGAGTCCTGAGAGTTTCTCATCTCCCATGTCTCTGGTAGTTTCTAGAGGTTTCCCCCTCATTCCATCCCCAGAGGCTACATATTTCTATTGCTTTTCCTGGTCTTCCTGGTTTCTCTCCATCCTTGGAATATCAATAAGTAAAATACTTTTAAAAATAGGATACAAAGGTATACAGAGAATTCTCAACAGTATAAGCTCAAATGGCAGAAACCATTTAAAGAAATGTTTAACATCGTTAGTCGCCAGGGAAATGCAAATTAAAATGACCATTAAATTCCACACTACATCAATCAGAATGGCTAAGATCAAAAACTCAAGTGACAGCACATGCTGTCTAGGATGTGATAAACGAGGAACCTGAAGACCTAGCCATATGGCTCCTGGGCATATACCAATATATACACCATAATACCACAAGGAAAGATGTTCCACTATGTTCATAGTAAACTTATTTGTAATAGCCAGGAGCTGGAAATAATCCAGATGTTCCTTAACCTAAGAATGGATACAGAAAATGCGAGTCATTTATAAAATGGAATACAAATCAGTTTTAAAAAAGTAGGACATTATGAATTTTGTAAGCAAAAAAGATGGAATTGAAAAATATCATTCTGTGTGAGGGAACACAGAACCAAAATTGCATGTGTGGTATGCACTCACTGAGGAGGGAGTATTAGCCAAAATACATAATGTCTAAGATACAGGTCCTAAGATGTTTAGCAGAAAGAGAGGTACAAATGAGGATACTTCAATTCTACTTAGCAGGAGGAACAAAATAATCACAGGAGGTAGATTAAGAGAGGGAAATTTGTATTAGGGTGAAGGGAGAATGGGGGAAGGATTTGGTATGGATGGAGACAGGAGAGAAGCCCAGTGTGCCAAGAGAATGAATGAAAATATGCAGCTGCAGGAGGTGCAGGTGCAGAGGGAACAGGTGGAACCTCTAGAAAGTCCCATAGACCTGGGATGTGAGAGGCTTCCAGGACTCACTGGGGATGACTTTAGCTGAAATGTGCAACAGTGATGAGATGGAAGCTGAAGAGACCAACTTCAGATAGGGCCTTGAGTGGTGTCATGGGTCCACCAACCATCCTTCAAAAATTTTGACCCAGAATCAT
>JADRCG010007096.1:0-17877 GCA_019844195.1 Rhabdomys dilectus
CTAATGGAATGGATATGTAAACAGGACCCAGCATTTTGCTGCATGAAGGAAATTCACCTCAGTGTCAAGGACAGATACTACCTAAGAGTAAAAGGTTAGAAAACAATTTTTCAACCAAATAGTTTTAAGAAACAAGCTGGAGTAGCCATTCTAACATCAAATAAAATTGACTTTCAACTTAAAGCTGTCAAAAAGTATAAGGAAGGACATTTCATACTGGACAAAGGAAAAGTCAACCAACATGAACTCTCAGTTCTGAACATCTATGCCCCAAATGCAAGAGCACTCACTTTCATAAAAGAAACCTTACTAAGATCAAAGCACACATTGTACCTCACCCAATAATAGTGGGAGACTTCAGCAGACAACTCTCAGAAATGGACAAATCATGGAAACAGAAAATAAACAGAGATACAGTGAAACTAACAGAAGTTATGGACCAAATGGATTTAACTGACATCTATAGAACTTTTCATCCTAAAACAAAAGAATATATCATTTTCTCATGACCTCGTGGTACCTTCTCCAAAATCGACCACATAATTGGCAACAGAACAGGCCTCAACAGATACAAGAAAACTGAAATAATCACACGCATCAAATCAGATCAACATGAACTAACTGGTCTTCAATGACGACAAAAACAATGGAAAGCCCACATTGATGTGGAAACTGAAAAACGCTCTACTCAATGATAACGTGGTCAGGGAAGAAATAAAGAAATTAATGACTTTTAGAATTTAATCAAAATGAAGACACATCATACCAAAACTTGTGGAACACAGTGAAAGCAGTGCTAAGAGGAAAACTCATAGCTATAAGTGCTTACAAACAGAAACTGGAGACAGCATACACTAGCAGCTTGACAGTACACCTAAAAGATGTAGAACAAAAAGAAGCAAACACACCAAAAAGGAGTAGATGGCAGGAAATAAACACAGGGCTGAAATCAACAAAGTAGAAACAAAAAGAACTATACAAAGAATCAATAAAACCAGGAGCTGGTTCTTTGAGAAAATCAAGAAAATGATAAACTCTTAGCCAGACTAATCAGAGGGCAGAGAGAAAACATTCAAATTAATAAAATCAGAACTGAAAAGGGTGAAATAACAGAAACCGAGGAAATTTAAAAAATCATCAGATCCTACTACAAAAGCCTATGCTTACCAAAATTGGACAATCTGGATTAACTTGACAATTTCCTAGACAAATACCAGTTACTAAGTTAAATCAGGCCCAGATAAACCATCTAAACAGTCTCATAAACCCTAAGTAAATAGCAGCAGTCATTAAAAATCTCCGCACAAAAAAAGTCCAGGACTAGACACTTGTAGTGCAGAGTCCTATCAGACCTTCAAAGAAGACTTAATACCAATTCTCTATAAACTGTTCTACAAAATAAAAAAGAGAAGGAACACTACCCAATTCAATCTATGAAGCCACAATTATGCTCATACCTAAATCACACAAAGACCCAACAAAGAAAACTTCGGACCAATAACCCTCATGTATATCGATGCAAAAATACTCAATAAAATTCTTGCAAACAGAATCCAAGTACACATCAAAACAATTATTATGATCAAGTAGGCTTTATCCCAGGAATGCAGGGATGGTTCAATATACAAAAGTCTATCATTGTAATCCACTATATAAACAAACTCAAACAAAACAACAACAACAACAAAAAAAAAAACCCAAAGAAACAAAACCACATGATCATATCACAAGATCCTGAGAAAGCATTTGACAAAACTCAACACCCCTTCATGATAAAAGTCTTGGAAAGATCAGAAATCCAAGACCCATATCTAAATGTAGTAAAAGCAAAATACAGCAAACTAGTAGCCAACATCAAACTAAATGGAGAGAAACTTGAAGCAACTCCACTAAAACCAAGGATTGGACAAAGCTGCCCACTCTCTCCCTACCTATTCAATATAGTACTGGAAGTCCTAGTCAGAGCAATTAGACAACAAAAGGAGGTCAAAGGGATACAAATAGGAAAGGAAGAAGTCAAAATTTCACTACTTGCAGATGATATGATAGTTTACTTGAGTAACCCCAAAACTGCCACCAGAGAACTCCTTAATGTGATAACTCAACAAAGTGGCTAGATACAAAGTTAACTCAAACAAATTAGTAGCCTTCCTCTCCTCAAAAGATAAAAACGCTGAGAAATAAATCAGGGAAATGACACCCTTCACAATAGTCACAAAAAATATAAAATACTTTGGTGTGAATATAACCAGGGAAGTAAAACATCTGTATGACAAGAATTTAAGTTCCTGAGGAAAAAAAATCAAAGCAGATCTCAGAAGATGGAAAGATCTCCCATACTCATGGATTGGAAAGATTAATATAGAAAAAAAGGCTCTCTTGCTAGAGCAATCTACAGATTTCATGCAATTCCCGTCAAAATTCCACTCAATTCTTCACAGAGATTGAAAGAGCAATTCTCAGATTCCTTTGGAATAATAAAAAACCCAGGATAGTGAAAATGATTCTCAACAATAAAAGAACTTCTGGGGAAAACACCATCCCTGATTTAAAGCTGTACTACAAAGCAATAGTGATAAAAACTGCTTGGTATTGGTACAGAGACAGGCAGGAAGATCAATGGAATAGAATTGAAGATCCAGAAATGAACTTCCATGCCTATGGTCAATTGATCTTTGACAAAGGAGCTTAAACCATTCCGTGGAAAAAAGACAGTAGAAGAATGCAAATTGATCCGTACTTATGTCCTTCTACAAATCTCAAGTCCGAGTAGATCAAGGACCTCCACATAAAATCAGCTACACTGAAACTAATAGAAGAGTAATTGGGGAAAAGCCTTGAACACACAAGCACAGGGGGAAAGTTCATGAACAAAACACCAATGGGTTAAGCTCTAAGATCAAGAATTGACAAATGGAACCTCATAAAACTGCAAAGCTCTTATAAGGCAAAGGACGTTGTCATTAAGACAAAACGGCAACAAACAGATTGGGAAAAGATCTTTACCAATCCTACATCCGATAGAGGGCTAATATTCAATATATACAAAGAACCGATGAAATTAGACTCTAGACAGTCAAATGACCCTATTAAACAATGGAGTACAGAGGTAAACAAAGAATTCTCAACTGAGGAAACTCGAATGGCTGAGAAGCACCTAAAGAAGTGTTCAATATCCTTAGTCATCAGGGAAATGCAAATCAAAACACCCCTGAGATTCCATCTCACACCAGTCAGAATGGTGTGATCAAAATCTCAGGTGACAGCAGATACTGGCAAAGATGTTGAGAAAGAGGAACACTTGTCCATTGTTGGTGGGATTCCCAGAAAATTGAACATAGTATTACCTGGGGAACCAGCTATACCACTCCTGGCCGTATACCCAAAAGATGCTCCAACATACAACAGGGACACATGCTCTACTATGTCCATAGCAATCTTATTTATAATAGCCAGAATCTAGAACAAACCCTGATGTCCTTCAACAGAGGAATGGGTACAGAAAATGTGGTACATTTACACAATGGAGTACTACTCAGCTATTAAAAACAATGAGTTCATGAAATTCTTAGGCAAATGGATGGAACTAGAAAATACCATCCCGAGTGAGGTAACCCAATCACAAAAGAACACACATAATTTGCACTCACTGGTTAGTGGATATTAGCCAAAAACCTCACAATACCTAACATACAATGCATAGATCACATGAAGCTCATGAAAATGAAGGAAGACCAAACTGTGGGTCCTTTGGTCCTTCTTAGAAGGAGTATCAAAATACTCAACCAGAGCTCCCAGGGTCTACACGTCCTGCCTGGGAACACAAAGGGAGGGACTAATAGCTCCACCTGTATAGGTAGTTGAGGATGGCCTTGTCAGGCATCAGTGGAAGAGGAGCTTCTTGGTCCCTGATAGTTTGGATTCCCTCATTTTGGGGAATTTGAGAGCAGGAAGGTGGGTATGGGAGGATGGTGGGGGCACAGCCTCATAGAAGTAGGAGGAGGGAGGATGGGGTAAGTAAGGGGTTTTGGTGGGAATGGGAGAGGGTATAACATTGTAAGGTACATAAATAAAATATCCAAGAAAAACCAATAATGGATCTGGCAATTGTAGTTGAGCAGTTGAGACATTTGTCAACAATTTATGACAGTTATTTCATATTATCCTCAAGGACAAGGTATTGTGGAAGAGGCCCATGGAACTTTCAAAAGATTGGTGAGACATACTGTTGCTGAGACAAAGAATGATGCTGACCTGTGAGCCTGCTGAGTGCCCTGACAAGGGTGACTGGGGAGCTGAATTGGACATATGTTCCTGACCCACCTTTGCTTGACTATATTCCAGATGAGACAAAATGCCTTGCCTCGAGTTTTTAGACTTTGTGGGATAGAGAATCAAAAAGAGAGATTATAATGTCTCTTGTACTTTTCTTAAAGGTGACCAGCTATTAGGGCTCAATCATGTACTGGTCTAGAAATCAATCCAGTATTGGAAATAACAGTCTACATTTGGAAGGTTGGTTCTGGGCATTTTCAAAGACATATTTGGAAGTTAGCTCTAGTTCACTATGATGTTATGATAGAAGAGACAAAGATGGGACAGGATCTGGATTTCAAACAAGGGTTAGTGCATGTTTTAAGGCTCTTTTAATTGTCAAGCTAAAATTGGTTTTGTCTCTTCTACAGTATTTATTGTAAGTCGCATTGACTGTATAATTTCCAATTGTGTTAGTGTGTTGAATCCTGGCATGTCTGTTACAGGGGTCTATCAACCAGCTTCTGTCTTATTGGCCTGAGTATTAGAAAACCTTTATTCTCTGAAAAAAGCTTGAAAGTGCTAGAAGAAGTGAGTTAAGCTTTAAGCAGAAGCAAGAGGGTAGCGGGCTTGATTATTGTTGGTATAACAGGTTTAATTTCATTAATTGCTAGCACCACTGCTTCTGCAATAGCATTGACACAAGGAGTTAAGATAACTATTTTTGTTAATCATCTAGCAAAAAAATGTTACTAATGTGTAGAGTATACAAAAGGATTTATATAGGTATCTGGAACAATGGATAATGCTCTATGGCCTATTCAAATTATCTAAAGGAGGTTCAGGGCTCAAGAGTTAGGAGCCATTCCAAGCGTCATGACAAATATCATTGGAGTAGTGTTACTTCTAAAATTGACAATGATTTTCATTATAATTAGAAAACGTTTAAAGACACCTGTAGAATATTTGGCATAATCCTAACACCTCTCTGGGTGCGTTAACTTTGCATGATGATATTATGAATTTAAAGAATGTTGCTCTGTTGAACTTTGATGCTGCAGATAATGCCAATAAAATTATCCATGGCTTGAGGTCAGTATTTCCATTTTATTCAAACCTCAGGAATGGCATATATAGCTTGATCAGGCTAGCCCTTCTTGTCCTGGGAATACATTTTCGCTGCCCATCATGTTAAAGCTTGTCTCTGACTACATCAACAGGCTGGCAGCCAAAGTACATGACTTGAAACTGATAATGGACCCCCAGACAGAGTTATTAATTTAACAGTCTGGCAAGTCAAGGACAGGTAAGATTCTGCAGAGAGCCTTACCAACCTAATACAGGAGTGCATTGCTTATTATAATGCATATTCCATGATGAGTAAGGAAGGCTTTTTTGTCAGACCTAAGACATGCTCAGTCTGGTTTATGCAATAAAAAGGGGAGATGTGAAGAGCTTTTGGGGCTGCCTAGCAGGAACCTGACATTGGCCAAGGACAAGGAAATGGACTGCAGGCAGGAATCTGACATTGGGTTGGAACAATGTAATTTCAGGCAGAAATCTAAATCCTAGGCTAGAACAAAGAAGTAATTATAGGCAGAAGTCTAAATCTTAAGCTAATACATAGAAATAGGATTCAGGCATGAAAATGAATTTGGGCTAGGACAGGGAAGTAGGCTCAGATATTTTGATCATCTTGATAAGCCCTTAGAAATAGTGATCACAGGAGTGATCTCGGGACTCTGTTTATTGTCGTGCATATTCTTTGATTATTTGGGTTTGTTGTCTTTCTTGTTCCTGGACTATTTGCATTTATTGTATTGCTAGTTCCTCAACCTAGAACTGACCTTAATACTTGCATGTAATTTAAACAGTATAAAGGCAAAAGAGGAGGAGGAGGGATGGGATTGGGGATTAATGGGTCAGGGGGATGGGGAAGGGAGATGGCATCCGAAACATAAATAAATAAAATATTGAATAAATAACATAAATATTCTTTTGCTTATTGAATGCCTACACCCTGTCAGTTATTCACAGGAAATACCCAAAGCCTGTCAACCATACATAGTACTCATCTACAACTTTTCAATACACATAGTAACCATGCACAGCCTTGCAGTCATCCACAGGCATGTCCGAAGCCTGTAAGCCATCCATAGTAAATGACCGCTACTTGCAAATCTTCAATAGGAAAAGCAACCGCCATCTACAAATCATCCATAGGAAAAGTCCGCAGTCTGCCAATAGGGCATAGAAAATGCCAAACCCACAATATATGCTCACAGCTTATTAATCATTCACAGGAAATGCTGCAGACTTTCAATCATTTATAGGATATACCTATATTGTGTCAATTATCCTTAGGACATTCCCACAGCCTGTCATGTATAGGTAACAACTACAGCTTGTCAGCTATCCATAGGAAGTACCAACAACCTGTCAGTCATTCATCGGAAATCCCCACAACCTGTCAGTCATCCACTGGAAATAGCTACTGCCTGTTAGACATCCACATGGCACATCCCCAGCCTGGCAAACAAACTGAAGGAAAACCTACATCCTATCAATCATCCATAGGAATTGCACACAGCCTGAGAATCATCCATAAGAAATGCACAATGCCTGTCAATCATCCAGGAAACACCAACAGCCTTTCAGTCATCTATAGTAAACACACACAGTTTGCCATTCATCCCAGGACACACAAATTGCTTGTTAAAAAAAGCTAAGTGCCACGTTTTTGGTATCCATTCCTCTGTTGAAGTACATCTGGGTTCCCAATGGGTTTCTCAATGAAGAAGTTAGAGAGAAGACTGAAGGAGCAGAAAGGGGTTGTGGCCCCATGAGGAGAGCAGCAATACCAACCAACCAGAGCTCCCAGGGTCTAAACCATCAGCCTGGGACCACATAGGGAATACCCATGACTCCATCTGTACATGTAGGGGAGGATAGCCCTGTCGGGCATAGGTGGGAGAGGAGATCCTCTGAAGGAGATCCCCATAAAGGTTGAACATTGAATGTGGGGGAGAGATTTGAGAATGGGGAAGTGGCAGTGGAGGTAGGTGGGGGCACATTCTCATAGAAGCATGAGGAGGGGGGATGGGATAGGGGGTTCCTGGGTGGTGGGGGGAATGGGGATAAGGGGATAAAATCTAAAATGTAAATATAATATCCAATAAAAATAAATAAAAAAAGAATTTACTGTAGTATGTATGTGTGTGTGCTTGTGCATACAAAAAAGAAATAATAGTTATTTTTTTTTAAAAAAAAAAAGCTATGTGCCTGTCATGCATGAATAGGAAAGGACCACACCCATCAATTAAGCATAGAAATCTCCCACAGTCTGTCAGTTATCAAGAGAAAACTCAGCCTGTCAATTATCCAAAGTAAACACCAACAGCATGTCGATCATCTGAAGGAAATTCAGGCAGCCAGTCAATCATCTATATGATATGTCTACAAACTATCTTTCTCAGAAAATGACCTTGTTCTTTTACCTATACAAAGGAAATATCCACATCCTGTCAATCATTCATAGGCAACATAGGCTGTCAATAATCCACAGGACATACCCTCAGTCCGTCAGTCATTCACCTAACACAACCACAGCCTGCAATTCATCCAGAGGAAACACCCACAGCATGCCAATAATCAACAGGAAACACCCACAACATGTCCATCATTCATAGGAAATTCCCATAGCGGGCCACTCATCCACAGGAAATGCCCAGATTGTCAGTCAACCAAAGGACACCCACGGCCTGTCGATTGTCCATACTAAATGCCCACAGCCATCCACATAACCATCCACATAATACTCCTACAAGTATGTCAATCATCCCTAAGATATTCACAAAGTCTGTCAGTCATACAGAGGAAACACTCACAGGCTGTCAGTCATCCATAGTAAACACCCACAGCCTGTCACGCACACATGGTAATGGAACACAGCCTATCAATCATCCATAGGAAATACCCTCAGTCTGTCAATCCTCCAGAGGACAAACCTACAGCCTGTCAGTCATTTAAAGGACAAGATTACAGTGTGTTTGTCATCCAGAGGAGAAGGGCACCGCCTGAGATTTGTCCATAGGACAAGGCCCAAGCCTGTTGTTCATCCATATTAAATAACCACAGTCTGTCAATCATCTGTAGGATGTGCACACAGCTTGTTAGTGGACCACAGTACACTGAAGAGGAAACCTCTAGTTCTTTGAAATTCAGTTATGTCAAATGATGCTTTGCTGCAGCACACAGATAAAAGGATGTCTCGCTAATACAAACATGTGAAAGAATGTTTTTCTGAAGCAGACCCAGGTGAAAAGATGTTTTGATAGGCGTGGTTCAGGAGGAGCTAAGAGTTCTACATCTTCACCTGGAGGCTGCTACAGAGTAATGGCAAGTGACACACAAGTGACACACCTACTCCAACAAGGCCACACCTACACTACCAGGGCTATATCTTCTACTAGTTCCAACTTCTGGGACAAAAATCTTACTAACTCCTTTAAAAAACAAGTATATTTTACAATATAAGTACAAGTAAAACATTATCTATTAAGCTTCACCTCTACTAAGTAGCATTCAAGATACACAAGGTACTCCGCATGCTACCAGACAGAAATGTAAACTTGGTTATCCCAAAGCTACAAACACTGCAAAATAAAATGGTGACTTGCCTGTAAGATATTCTGGTTCAGTATTGAAACAAATGTTATGGAAATAATTATATTTCCTGATTATATTTAAGACACACTCCATACCTGAAACTCATACCTGACACTGCTAAAGCAGCCACAATCATAAGATTAGATATTTCTTGAACCAAGACAAAAACCCAATACTATTACCCTGCTAAAATACCCTATCAAATAAAATGATTCTCATACCTATATATCTATATTTCAATCAACTCTCATTAGAAAAGCATCATCTTCTTGCAAAATGTGGAAACTAACCCAGAGACCCCAAACTGGAAAGTGTACAAAGAAGGTGGGAACCCAATTTTAAATGGGATGACTTCTGTAAGTCTCTTCCTCAAGACTCCATTTTCTCTATAGAAAAGGAAACAGATTCTAAGAGCAGAGATGATAGATTAGTCTAAGGATACAGTGCCTTCCAGACATAATAGCATATCAAGAAACATTTTCCAAACAAGTCGCTAGGAAAAAAGAAAAGAATAACATAGAATCTGTGAAGCAATACTAAGAAATCAATAGGATTCAAATAATGTATTACTCAGCGGATAATGGTAGAGATCAATACATTCATTTTAGTGCATTCAGAGGACGTGTGATAGATTCACCGAAGGACGGCACCCTGTGCACCAACCTGTTTTTCCCTTTATATATGTAATCAGAGATCAATATGCATGCACCAATTCAGGTATTTCATTTTAGTAATTTCTGCAGTTAAATGAATATAAATGTCCTCCACTTCAGAAGACAGATGTGATATTTGGCTTACACTGATATTAGATGTATGGTAAAAGCTATTCTGACTCGAATGTGTCAGGTCTACAACTGAAGGATTCACTGTGCACTCACTGTGTTTTGGTGAACAGGTTCTCTAGGTGTGAGGAGAACAATTCCTTCTCAGGCATTTAGCAGATAGTACAATGCAAAAGACTTCAACCTTGACCAAGGAGAATCCATGCAAGGCATGACTGTGTGACCACAGTATCCTGAGACTGATCCATTTTCCTTTTTAGCGATTAGGCAGGTAGCAGGCTAATAGCATGACAATACATATATACACAAAAAATGTAGTCCCAATGAAATTCAAATGAGATTTGTTCAGAGGTAAGTGGCATAGCAATGGTGCCGCACCATGAACAGAAGATGACCATTGGAGAGATGACAATTTATGGAGTCTGGTTTGCATATGCTGTAAAGTTGTGAAGGAAAGCCAGCACAGCAATGTTAACAAGTGTCCAAGGAGCACCAAGGACCCAGATGTGAAACAATGCAGCTGCAAGGCCAGGGTTTCCACAGAGGTCAATGTGTTGCATTGTTGAGACAGTAGCCCTGTCTCCCTTTGTACAAAAGTCAGATGCTTCTTAAGCTCATGTCACTGCTTTCTCAAGACTTGGCTCTTTCCTGAGGAAAGTTGTCAGTGTCCTCAGCCTGTGCTGAGCCAACCTTATCAATCAGGACACTGTTCAGGATTCATTTTCATCTCTCAGCTGCTGCCCGGTCCACTCCTTTGTAGCTTCCCAGCATAGATGTGCCTTCTTGCCTTTGGCTGTTGGCAGGTACTGCGTCCATCTTTCTGGTTTGCTTTGTCTTCAGAGCACTATACTAGAAAATGTATAAATAGACATAAAATATATAATATTACATTTTTACTTATTCACTGTATAGTCCTTTCACTGCCCGCTTCCCAGTCACACCCTCCCACAATTTTTCCCATCACCTTCTCTTTGATTGGACGGGGACCCCCTTTGGTATCTCCCCACCCTGGCATCTCAAGTCTCTGTGAGGCTAGGTACATCCTCTCCCACTGAGGCCAGACAAGGGAGCCCAGCTAGAAGAACATAGCACACAGACAAGCAGCAGCTTTTGGACAGCCCCTGCTCCAGTTGTTCAGGACCCACATGAAGATCAAGCTGCACATCTGTCATACATGGACTGGGAGGCTGACCTCCAGCCCCTGTATGTTCTTTGGTTGGCGGTTGAGATTCAGAGAAGTGGAAGTGTCCAGGGTAGTTAACACGGTTGGTTTTCTTATGGAGTTCTAGTCCCCTTAAGGGCTGCAATCTTTCCTCTGATTCTTCCCTAGGAGTTCCCAAGCTCCACCTACTGTTTAGCTTTGAGTGACTGCGTCTGTCTGAGTCATCTGGTGGGTGAAACCTCTCAGACGACAGCTCTGCTAGACACCTGTCTGCAAGTATAACAGAGTTATCATGAAGTGTCAGGGATCAGTGCTTGCCTATGTGATGGGTCTCAAGTTTGACTAGTTATTGGTTGGTCATTCCCTCAGTCTTTACTCTACCCTCAATGCCTGATTTTTTAAATTCAGGTTGTTTATATGGCAGGCTACTTTGATGAAGGCTTGTAAACTGAACCATCCCCGCATCCCTGGAATGAGGCCTACTTGATCATGACGGATGGTGGTTTTGATGTGTTCCTGCATTCAGTCTGCAAGTACTTTATCGAGTTGTTTTGTGGAGACTTTGATACCTCAGTTAATAGAGCAGTGGTTTGAAGTAGACAAATGTTTTTTATACATAGTTTTACAACTTTATCATTTATATATAACACATATATTACATACGTATATATACTGAGCATGTAGGTCATGGTGGAGCACTTGTCATCTACAAGTGCTAGAGCACACGTGCGACTATAAAGGACTGAGAACTAGGAAGCTTCTGTATTCCTGTTGGAACTGTAAATATGAAATGGTAGAGCCTCAAGCACCGGAATGTGCATAGAAGTTATAAAAGACCAAAGAATAAATCTCCAAATATCACTGTGCGATGAATGTGTAACCAAAGTGGGGTGTATTAATACAATGGACTAGTATCTAGATATGAAAAGAGGTATTGATACTATCCTATAACATGAATAAACATTACAAACATTAAAATTTGTGAAAGAATCCAAACACCAAAAAGGTGATTATTTCTATATTAGATGATTTCATTTCTATTAAATACCCAGGATGAGCAGGGTGATGGTTCATACTTTTAATCTCAGCACTCAGGAGGCAGAGGCATGTAGGTCTCTATGAGTTTGAGAAGAGTCTGGTTTCCAGAGCTAGGTTCAGAACATCCAAGGCTACACACACACACACACACACACACACACACACACACACACACACTTTCTTGAAAATTAATCAAACAAACAGAAACCTACCTAAACCAAAGACCAACAATCAATCAAACAGCAAGAACAACAACAAAAACCAACAGAATAAGAAATCTAAAGCAAAAGTTAGATTGGGTTACAGCCTATTTACTCAGTAACCAAAGGACCCACAAAAACCCCTACACATCACAGGCTACTCTGAAGGCTATTGGTCCTCTACACAACCTGATTTTAAGGTCCAATCTTTGAAGATCATACTTCTGTCATCAAAGAGAGTTAGGTTGAGCTGACTAACAACTTGATTCAGGGTAGGGTCTGGAGGAATAAAGATTAACTTTTCATGACCACAGAGTATCTCCTCAAAGACAAAAATGTTTTCAAAAACAAATAGGATTATGGGTGCGTAATTTTAATGACATACTAAGAAAGCACTACTATATTGTATAGTAGATTGTGTACTTTTAAAGAATAAACATAGTACATAAATGTACTACCAACCTGTAATCCTATTATTAATGAAAGATTATATTTTTCGAAAATCTATCAATGTAATCAACTACATAAATAAACTCAAAGAAAAAAACCACATGATCATCTCACTAGATGCTGTGAAAGCATTTGTCAAAATTCAACATCGCTTCATGTTAAAAGTCCTGGAAAGAGCAGGAATTCAATGTCCATACCTAAACATAGTAAAAGCAATATACAACAAGTCAGTAGCCAACATCAAACTAAATGGAGAGAAATTTGAAGCAACCCCACTAAGATCAGGGGCTAGACAAGGCTGGCCACTCTCACCTTACCTATTCAATATAGTACTGGAAGTCCTAGTTAGAGCGATTAGACAACAAAAGGAAGTCAAAGGGATACAAATAGGAAAGGAAGAAGTCAAAATTTCTCTATTTGCAGATGATATGATAGTATACTTAAGTGACCCTAAAACTTCCATCATAGAACTCCTAAACCTGATAAACAACTTCAGTAAAGTGACTGGATATAAAATCAACTCAAACAAATCAGTAGCCTTCCTATACTCAAAAGATAAACAGACTGAGAAAGAAATTAGGGAAATGACACCCTTCACAATAGTCACAAATAACATAAAATATCTTGGAGTGAACCTAACCAAGCAAGTGAAAGATCTGTATAACAAGAACTTCAAGTCTCTGAAGAAAGAAATAGCAGAAGACCTCAGAAGATGGAAAGATCTCCCATGCTCCTGGATTGGCAGGTTTAAATTAGTAAAAATGGCCATCTTGCCAAAAGCAATGTATAGATTCAATGCAATCCCCATCAAAATTCCAAATCAATTCTTCATAGAGATAGAAAGCAATTTGCAAATTTATTTGGAACAACAAAAAACCCAGGATTGCAAGAACTATTCGCAACAACAAAAGAACTTCGAGGGGAATCACCATCCCTGACCTCAAAGTGTACTACAGGGCAATAGTAATAAAAACTGCATGGTATTGGTACAGATACAGGCAGGAAAATCAATGGAATAGAATTGAAGACCCAGAAATGAGTCCACATACTTATGGTCACTTGATCTTTGACAAAGGAGCTAAAACCATCCAGTGGAAAAAGGACAGCATTTTCAGCAAATGGTGCTGGTTCAACTGGACGTCAGCATGTAAAGAAACGCAAATCGATCCACTCATATCTCCTTGTACAAAATTCAAATCCAAGTGGATGAAAGACGTTCACTTAAAAGCTGATACACTGAAACTAATAGAAGAGAAGGTGGGGAAGACCCTCGAATACCTAGGCACAGGGGAAAAGTTTCTGAACAGAACACAAATGGCTTATGCTCTAAGATCAAGAATTGTCAAATGGGACCTCATAAAATTGTAAAGCTTCTGTAAGGCAAAGGACATTGTCAATAAGACAAAACGCCAACCAACAGATTGGGAAAAGATCCTAACCAATCCCACATCCGATAGAGGGCTAATATCCAAGATATTCAAAGAACTCAAGAAATTATACTTCAGAAAACCATACAACTCTATTAAAAAATGGGGAACAGAGCTAAACAAAGAATTCTCAACAGAGGAAACTCGAATGGCTGAGAAGCACCTTAAGAAATGCTCAACATCCTTACTCATCAGGGAAATGCAATTCAAAACCACCCTGATATACCACCTCACACCAGTCAGAATGGCTAAGATCAAAAACTCAGGTGATAGTAGATGCTGGCGAGGATGCGGAAAAAGAGGAACACTCCTCCACTGTTGGTGGGATTGCAAGCTGGTACAACCACTCTGGAAATCAGTCTGTCAGTTCCTCAGAAAACTGGACATAATATTACCTGAGGACCCAGCTATACCACTCCTGGGAATATACCCAGAAGATGCTGCAACATATAATAAGGGCATATGCTCCACTATGTTCATAGCAGCCTTATTTATAATAGCTAGAAGCTGGAAAGAACCAAGAGGTCCTTCAACAGAGAAATGGATACAAAAATGTGGTACATCTACACAATGGAGTTACTTAGCTATTAAAAATAATGGATTCGAGAAATTTATAGTTAAATGAATGAATCTAGAAATTATCATCCTGAGTGAGATCACCCAATCACAAAAGAACACACATGGTATTTACTCACTGTTAAGCGGATGTTAGCCCAAAAACTTAGAATAGCAAAGACTCAACCCACAGACCACATGAAGGTCGTGAAGAAGAAAGACCAAGATGGGACGCCTCAGTTCTACTTAGAACCAGTAACAAAAATACTCAAGGGAGCAATTATGGAAACAAAACATGGGACAGAGACTGAAGGAGGAGCCATCAGGAGACCATCCCACCTGGGCATCCATCCCATGTACTGTCACCTAAGCTAGACATTGATGTGGATGGCTGGAAATGCGTGCTGTCAAGAACATGATACAGCTGTCTCCTTAGAGATCTGCCAGAGACTGACACATTCAGAGGTCAATACTCACAGCTAGCCACTGATATGATCAAGGGTTTCCCAATGGAGAACTTAGAAGACTGAAGGAGCAGAAAGGATTTGTGACCCCAAGAGGAAAGCAACAATACCAAACAACCAGAGCCCCCCAGGGTCAAAACCACCAGCCTGGGAGCTTATAGGGAGGGACCTACGACTCTAGCGGTATACATAGGGGAGTACATCCTTGTTGGACATAGGTGGGAGAGGATATACTTTGTCCCATGAAAAACAAACACAGAATGGGGGGGGATTGTGAGGGTGAGGAAGGGGTAGTGGAGGTGGGGGGTAGGTGGGGGCACAGCCTCATAGAAGGGATATAAGGAGGTGGGATGGGATAAGGGGTTCCTGGGTGGTGAGGGAAATGGGATAAGAGGATAGTACTTGAAATGTAAATATTATAACCAAGTACATAAAAGGGGGAAAAAAGTTGTTAGAACCAACATCTTTAAAACAAAAAAAAATGTCAGCCTGTCCGTAGCCGACATTAGAAGATGGCCCTGACTGCCTGCCTGCCTCTTCAGACTTTTCTGGTAAACAGGTATTCTGCACATGCGTCTGCATGATTCTGGTGTGTGCCCCTCCCGAGTGGGCATATGCTAACGAGGTACTGTAGCCTTAGCCAGTCCTTACATTGGCAACATCTGCTCCTCTATATAAGCAGCACCCTCCGGCTGCACGGGGTCCCCCATAGTATTATCATTAGTTCCTGCAATAAAGGCTGATGAGAAGAATCAAACCGTGTTGTGTCTGCTTGCTGGCCAAGTTGGGCACGACATCAGCCCTCTAGGAAAAAAAAAAAGTTTTTTTTCTTGATACTAAAACTTGTCCAGAGAATTGTATATTGCAGAATACACAGCCTTGGTGTATCTACTCATCAAGCAAAACAAGAAGACCTATTCAAAACTTTAGTGTCCAGGAATTATTCCATCTGGATGCAGTAAAGACAGTGTCAGAAGCTTATCAATTTACTCTTCCCCCCACCCCTCTTCTAATATCTCAATGCCCGTAATCAGCTTGAAGAAGTTAAAGAAGAGTCAGCGCCTCTATTTCCTGGGCTTGGGGACTAAGGTGGTTAATATTGGGCTGTCTCTCTGGGGAAAAGTAGTGGTTTTGATGGAACAGGGAGGCTTAGCTAGGATTTATGGCATAGCCATAACCTATTGGTAGAAATTTGTATAATTTAGTATCAAGATGAAGTTATAATTTCTTAAATGGTACAAAATTCACTTGGATTTCAAATTTAAGGTTTTCATTGGTATGAGCTTCTTATTGATATGAAAGTGAAATGAATATTGATACTCTCATGGGCATTGTACTTTTATAACACATTTAGAAATACAAGGTTTAGACCCAGTCCTTCTTTAACTTTTTAAATTGATTTGGAATGATTAGCCTGTGAGTTAAGGGATTATAGCAAATTCATGACTTTGAGGTTATTGTTAGGGTGTTTTCTATATTTTATTTAGAAATAGCTGAGAGGAATAACAGACAACAGTCCAGGTTACCTTACATGGATAATTGGATTTCAAAACGTCAGAAATCCATAAAATTGATGTCACAAATATTTCTATATTAATGTTCATTTTGATTAGAGACCTGTCTGCCCCTGACAGCTTCCTGTCTTGGATTCTAAGAAGAAATTGAGCATCCCTGGTGTTACTCCAGTTGTGGTGAGACAGCCACTAGGCAAGAATTGCCTCTCTCCATCTACAGACAAATTACTGTCCAGAAAAGGACATACTTGCAGAATAGTCTACTGTTTATATCTGCCTAGACAGAGTAATCAGCCCTTAATAATTCTGCAGAACTAAAGTCTATCAGATGAGTTTGGGTCAGAAGGCTGAAGATTTGATGCTCCAACATTCGGTAGTATAGGGGCTGTCCAGGAGTTCAGCAGTCTCTATAAGTTGGCTAAGTTTTAGAAGCTATGCTTAGTGCTTCCCATAACTTCAGTTAATTTAGTCATTCTGGATTTCTGATGGCGTTGAAGACCTATAGACTCATAGCCAATCCTGGCTATTTACCTTGAGAGAAAAGATCTGAGTGGATGGTTTTCAGCTGACAATCATTCTAAAGCCAAGAAAAAGCCATGTTCAAAACTAAGTGTTTTAGTGGAGGGAGACAACAGAGGTTCTGGTTAGTCAACAAAAGGATGGACTGCGTATTAACTCTATCTTGTACCTCACTGGTACAAATAGGAATAATTATGCTCTAAGTATATTTTGAAAGAAAAGTTTTATTTTAACAGGAAGGGTAATATATAGGAGGAGCTAAGGGGGAAGGAGCACCGAGAGGAAAAGATGGAATAAGGAGAGGAGAAGATGAAGTAGATGAGAAGCTAGGTAATGAGAGAGAAAAAGAGAGAGAAAAAGAGACTTGTCATGGAGGCAGAAGTTCACGTGTCTCCACCAGTCAAAACAGTTTACATAGCTAGGATGGGTATTGGATTACACTTCTGATTGAGCATTATCATACTTATAAAGCTTTTGATTAACATTTTAAAAAATTGTATAAAAGCAAAATTGAAAAGGGGGCACTGGATAGGGGTTTTCTAGGGAGGGGAAATGGGGAAAGGGGATGGCATCTGAAATGTAAATAAAATATCCAATAAAAAATTAAACTTAAAAAAAAATTCAACATTTATCGTTATTCATAGTTAATTAAAAGTATATAAAAATAAGGTATAATTTTCAACTATAAAAAAGAATGATTATATTTATTTCATGTGTATGTATGTTTTTTCTACATATAAGTTGTACTCTGTGTATGTCTGGGCCTGTGATGCTACAAGAGGGTTCTGGATCGCCTGTAATTAGTTTTGAAGATGGTTGTGATTTGCCTTGTAGGTGTTATTAT
>JADRCG010007097.1:0-56864 GCA_019844195.1 Rhabdomys dilectus
ATATTGACTCCTATTGACTCTCATTCTGACTCTTATTGATATTACAAAGAAAATCCTGGGTATTTATAAGCACACATAGGAGAACACAGGTGAAAACATTTTACCACGTGCACTATGAAGCTGGGGTCACTAAACAGCAAAACAAGCTATGTGGGATAAACAAGATATTTGATAGAGTGCGTTCAGCTGTTGTAGGCTGTTTAAAACCAAGTCTCTATCAGGGTAAATGGCTCCAGGTGGCTGCAAAGTTGATAGCTGCTTTCTAGCCGCTTTCTGTTTAAAGTCGGCTCCCAACAAGTTTATAGATTTATAGCTGTGTCCATGTCCCTCTACCAATCTGACAGTGATAGATTCTGTGCTGCTGTCAGATTTCATAAAGTTTCTAATGACTAGGTTTCTACCTCATTCCCAAAATTCTTCCCCCATTTTCTATCAGTTCTTAGCGTATTATCACCCCCTACAACTTAATCACTTTTGTAACCAACTACTATTTCCCACAGTCCACCTGAAAAATCAATTCTAGTTCCCCTTAACAGGAAGATCCTTAAGTTCTCTCCTACAACCCTCATTTGTGCTTAGCATCGCTGGGCCTGTAAATGATAGCATGATCATCTTTTGCTTTAAACTAATATCCACTTACAAGTGAGTACAGTATTTTTCATGTGTCTAGGTTACCTCACTCAGATAGCTCTTTTCTAGTTCCATCCATTTTTCTGCAAATTTTATGATGCCATCATTTTCTTATCCATTCTCCATCCCCATGTTGAGGAACATCTAGGTTGTTTCCAGTTTCTGGCTCTAATGGTTCTGTCCTTATGAACCTAGGTTTGTAGGTGTATTTGATGTGATAAGACAAATTCTGTGCATGTGTCCAAATTTGTTATAGCTATGTTTTGAGATAAACTGACTCCAAATTTTCTGGTAAATTTCCATATTGATATCCAAGACGCTGTGCGAGACTGCACTACCACCAGTGTGGGAGGAATGTTCCCATTGCTGAATTTCCTTGCCAATATTAGCTGTCATTTGTGTTTTAGATCGTAGCCAATCTGACAGTGAAAGAGTTAAACATTTTTAAACCTTACACAGATGGAGTCAAGAGTGCAGATCAGCTTGTTCTGTGCTCTAGGTCCTAGGAAACTAGCTATCCACAAGACAAAATAGATAAGATAAGAGTTCAGAGCTGGGAGTTCAGGTCAGTGTGTCCATGTACCCCAGATACCAGGAAAGGCTTGTATGAGATATTTCCCCCCTGACCGTTTCTTGAACCTGTCACAGAAGCTGAACACTGAACAGGTACTTTCTATAGATACTTAATCATGATTCCCTCCCTCATCTCCCCTGGGTTGTGGTATTTCCCTTTAAAAGCTCTAGTTCTTCTCCATACTTCATTTCTTGCCTCTGCATAGGACAGGCTAAAAGTGCGACCTCAACAAGTTGAATCAAATATACCTCTTTCTAATTGCACCAAGTTTGGTGTCTTGCAGTTATTGGGGTGATCATAAATTCCCGAGAACAGGGCAGGTGTCCCTCCCTTTCTGGTGGGCCTTACATCTCAGTTTCCTGACCAGGAAACTGCAACCACTCCAAGCTCTAAGAACCCACTTGGAGGTAATTTTCTGTGTTTTTGGCAAATTTGTTGTCTCTGTTTCTGTGTTTTGTTGTGTTTTGGGCCCATTCTCTTGTCTGTGCTGTCTCAGTAAGCTGGTTCTGTGAAAATACTTTCATTTATTTTTCATCTGTTTGCAGCTGGTTTGGTCTCCAGAGGAGACAAATGGAGTGATTGGCAGATGTGCTAGGAAAATCATTGACTGCAGCCCCGGGGAGACATCCCTTGGTGGGCATGGAGATTCTCAGAGATGTCTAGAGTCTCCCAGGGCCGGGGAGACATGGAATCCTTCCTGGCTGGTATTCGATTGAGACAGGTTTCTGTTAGTTTCTCTGTGTGTTGGCTTTGTGATACTTGTGACTATGGGACAGACTACAACCACCCCTTTATGTTACACTTCAGACCACTGGACAGAAGTTAGAACCAGGGCACATAATTTGTCAGTTGAGATCAGGAAAATACCGTGACAGATTTTTTTGTGCCTCAGAGTGACTGATTTTGATGTTGACCAGCTGCCAAAAGAGAATTTTGATTTGACTATTATTTTTAAACTTAAAGCTATTACTTTTCAGGAAGGACCAGGGTAACATTCAGATCAACAACCATACATTACTCTGTGGCAGGACCTGGTCCAAGATCCACCACCATGGGCGAGAAAGAGAAAGCCAGGCTCCCCGAGACCTGGTCTTCTGCAGAATGAGACACAGACTAAACTAGAAGATTAATCACCCTTCCTTTTCATATAAAACTGCAGGCTGATCGGACTTGAAGCCTACCTGGGATGATTGCCAGCAGCTTTTACAGGTTCTCTTTACCACAGAAGAAAGAGAAAGGAGCCTGTTAGAAGCCTCTCTAAACTGACCAGACTGAGATTTCAACGGCACTACTGTTAGGGAGCAACTGACAGTTTACCCCGCCTGGCTCTGGTGACAGGTAAGAAGTTATAAAAGATAGAGAGAGGATAAGCGAGGTTGCAGACAAGAAAATAATTTGACTAAGGTTTTGGCCACAGTAGTAGGAGAGAAAGAGAGGGATAGGACAAGATTTAGACAGATAGGGAAGCTGGGCAACAAAGGGTCAAGACTGGGTGGAAGTAGAGAAAGATAGCAAAGCTGCTGGAGAAAGATCAGTGTGCCTACACAGGGCAGAAACAATATTCTTGGACTACTTTACCAACTGTTGATCTGGGGAAAAGACAAGTGTTTCATTCTGGTTATTCCTGAGTACCCTATGCCTTTGTTGGAGAGAGACAAAATTAAAGTTTACTCAGACAAGACTGGGGGTCTTGAGAGAACCCCCACCTCTATGATATTGGCTTTAAAACTAAAAGATGAGTACCAGCTTCATGAGCTTCCAGAACAGCAAGAAGCCCCGACATTAGTACAGAATTTCCAAAAGCTTGAACTAAAACCAGTGCCTCCTCTATCTGAGTGTGGCAGTACCCAAGGAACCATGAAGCCAGAGAAAAACTTAGACCTCACATTCAATACTGTTACAATGGGACATTCTGGTTCCTTGCCAGTCACCATGGAACACCCCCTGCTACTGGTAAAGAAGCCAGGCACTACATTTGATTACACTTAAAGGCCTACAAAGAACTAAGACAAATGAGAAAGTTTCTAGACACTGCTGGCTTTTACAAAGATGTTGATGAATTGACTCCGAGACAACAGACAACTGTTGTAGGGACCCCCACTCCCTTGAGAACATTATCCAGCAGCCCCCTGACCGATGGATGACTAATGCCCACATGAAAGAGTGATCTTTGCCTCCCTGGCCATCCTGAATCCTGCCACCTTACTGCCTGAAGCTGATGACTCTGCTCCTGTCCACCGCTGCCTCGACATCCTGGTGGAAGAAACAGGTCCTAGAGGGTTACCTAAGGGACCAGCCCTGGCCAGGAAGCCCAAACTGGTATACTGATGGAAGCAGCTTCGTGGTTGAAGGTAAGCGAATGGTGGGAGCAGCAGTAGTAGATGGGAAGCAAGTGATTTGGGTGAGCAGCCTGCCAGAAAAGACATTGACAACAGATATGCTTTTGCCACTGCCAATATTCACAGGACAATTTACAGACAGAAGGGACTGCTAAAATGTCATTGTCATGAACATCAGAAAACCCAGGATACTGTTGCTGAAAAAAAAAAATAGGTGACTGCTAAAAAAGACTGCTCAAAGAACTCTGATCCTGACGGAGAAAAGTTCTGGAAAATATTTTGATGTCCATGTTAAAAATAGTCCTTCCACAGAAAGAAAGACAAAGATATGTGAGAAATTTACATTGTTTATCTCACCTAAGAGCTAAACACCTGAAGAACTTGATAAAGTCCTCTCAATTTTATGTGGTGAACTTATCTGATGTAGCTGAAACAGTAATAAAAAACTGTGAGGCCTCTGCCCTCAAATGCTGGGTATTCAAGATATCCCCCTGGAAGAAGACTGCAAAGAGATAGACCTGGTGCCTAATGAGAAGTGGACTTCATGAAAATCAAACCTGCTAAATATGTTAACAAATACTTGTTAGTCTTTATAGATACTTTTTCAGGCTGGATAAAAGCCTTTCCTACAAAGACTGAGACTGCCAACGTGGACTAAGAAGATCTTAGAAGAGAACTTCCCCAGGTATAGAATACCAAAGATAATCCGGTCTGACAATAGACCTGCCTTTGCTGCCCAGGTAATTCAGGGACTGGCCACCTCACTAGAGATTAATTAAAAATTACATTGTGCTTACAGACCCCAGAGCTCAGGACAAGTAAAAAAGATAAATAAAACTATTATTAGCCTTAGAGACTGGCTGGGGATGACTGGACTGACCTCCTTCCTTTTGCCTTATTCTGGGTTATGATTTAAATTAACATCTTATAAGATTTTATGTGGGGAGTCTCTATCACTAACTGAGATAGATAAAATATATGATTCTGATGTTGTTCTTTCTAAATCCCTCCCTGTTTATCCAAATGAAAACACTTGAGGTGGCCCAACATGAGGTCTGGGAGCAGTTAAAAGAAACTTATGAGACTAAAGACCTGAATGTGCCTCATCAGTTCCAGATTAAAGATGCTGTTCTCATCTGCTTCCACCGGGTTGAGAACCTTGAGCCTCACTAGAAAAGGCCATACCTGGTGCTCCTGACCACCCCCAAAGTGATGAAAGTCGAAGACATCTCAAAATAGATTAGTTACCTTTGTTAAAGAAGAAATAAGTGCTGTTCAGATTTGATGTTATGCCAACAATATCATACTTTACAGTGTCAGAAATATCCAGATAATAAAGATACTAATATGAGTTCCATGATTAGAACACTTACATCAGAAGAAATGAAGAAATGAAAGAGTTAAAATTTTTAAACCTTCTGAAAGAGTTAAAATATCTTTCCATAGAGGGAGTCAAAAGTGCAGATCAGCTTGTTCTGCGTTTTGGGTCCTGAGAAACTACTTACCCACAAGATAGATATGACAGGAGTTCAGGGCAGCATGATCAAGCACCGTGGGTACCAGGAATTGAAACACTGACCACAAGATGGATTGGATAAAGTTTGAGAACAGTTCACGTCAGCTTACCCTTGTACCCTGGATACCAGAGACAAATTGAATAGGCTTTGATTCTTAAGAGAACAAAGAAATATTCCCCCCTGACCGTTTCTTGAACCTGTCATGGAAGCTGAACACTAGACAGGTACTTTCTATAGGTACTTAAACATGACCCCCCCCCATATCCCCTGGGCTGTGACTTTTCCCTATAAAAAGCTCTTCCTCTTTCTGGAGGGGGTCGGACTTCATTGCTTGCCTCTGCATAGGACAGGCTGGAAGTGCAACCTCAACGTGTTGATTTGAAATATACCTTTGCTGTTGCATCAAGTTCAGTGTCTTCACAGTTATTGGGGTGGCCATGAATTCCTGAGAGCAGGGAGGGAGTTCCTCACCTCCTGTAGTGCCTTACATCTTGGTTCCCTGACCAGGAAGCTTCGACCACCCTAAGCTCTAAGAACCTACTTTGAGGTATGTTTCTATGCTTTGGCCAAACTATTGTCTTTGTTTCTGTGTTTTGGGCCCATTTTCTAGTCTGTACTGTCTCAGTAAGCTGGTTTAGTGAAAGAACTTTTGGTTTTTTTCCAGAAGGGAGTGATTAGTAGACATGCCGTGCAAATCACCAGAGAGACATCTCTGGGCAAAGAGATTCTCAGAGACGTTTGAGAATCTTTCAGTGCCAGGGAGACGTGGAATCCTTCCCGTCTGGTACTCGATTAAGACAGGTTTCTGTTAGTTTCTTTGTGTTGGTTTCTCTGTGTCTGTTTCACGTTACTTTGGCCGCTGTGGTAGGAGAGAGGGACAGGGATAAGACAAGATTTAGGCAGACAGGGAATCTGGGCAACAAAGGGTCATGGCTGAGTGAAAACAAAAAAAAAGACAGCGACACCTGCTGGAGAAAGGCCAGTGTGCCTATTGCAAAGAGAGAGGACATTGGGCTCGGGACTGCCCAAAGAAGAAGAACAGGGCTCCCAAGGTCCTGACTTTTGAAGATGATGATTAGAGGGGATGGGGTTCAGCTCCCCTTCCCGAGCCCAGGGTAACTTTAATGTGGAGGGGACCCCGATGGACTTTCTGGTTGATACCAGAGCAGAATATTCAGTGTTGAAACAATCATTAGGAAAATTAAAAAACAAAAAGACAATGGTTATAGGGGCAACCAGGCAGAAACAACATCCTTGGACTACTTCGAGAGTTGTCGGTTTAGGAAAGGGACAAGTGTCCCATTCCTTTCTGGTTATTCCTGAATGCCCAATGCCTCTGCTAGGAAGAGATTTGTTGACAAAAATAAAGACACAAATAAAGTTCACCCAAACAGGACCAGAGGTGACTTAGGGAACCCCCACCTCTATGATATTCGCTTTGAAACTGGAAGATGAATATCGGCTTCATGAGTTTCAAGCGCCATGGGAGGCCCCAAAAAATTGATGAATGGCTAGCAGAATTCCCAAAAGAGACTGCTGGCAGAGTTGGGTGAGTTGGGATATTGAGCCTCAGCTAAGAAGGCTCAATTATGTCAAACTGAGGTTAAAGAAAAAGGGGAGTTCACATGGACCCCTGATCATCAGAAGGCCTTTGAAGATATCAAAAAGGCTCTGTAAACTGCACCAGCCCTGGCCTTGCCTGATTTGACTAAGCCCTTCACTTTATATGTTGATGAGAGGACAGGGGTTGTCAGAGGGGTCCTCACCCAGACTCTAGGACCATAGAAAAGATCCATGGCCTATTTATCAAAAAAAAACTAGATCCTGTCGCCAGTGGATGGCCTACTTGTCTAAGAGCTATTGCTGCGGTAGCTTTGCTGGTCAAAGATGCTGACAAACTGACTCTAGGACAACGAATAACTGTGGGAGCACCCCACTCTCTTGAGAGCATTATTCGACAACCACCTGACAGATGGATGACAAACGCCCTCATGACGCATTATCAGAGCCTGTTGTTGACTGAGAGGGTGGGCTTTGCCCCCCTAGCTCCCCCCCCTTCTATCCTGAATCCTGCCACCTTGCTGCCTGAAGCTGATGACTCTGTTCCTGTCCACTGCTGCCTCGACATCCTGATGGAAGAGACAGGTCCTAAGAGTGACCTAAGGGACCAGCCCTGGCCAGGAAGTCCAAACTGGAATACTGATGGAAGCAGTTACATTGTTGAAGGTAAATGAATGGTGGGAGCAGCAGTAGTAGATGGGAAGCAGGTGATCTGGGCTAGCAGCTTGCAAGAAGGTGTGGTGCGCCAACGTCATTGCCTGTGGTGTGCCAACATCATCATGCACTATCACACCACCGCCATCTCGGAAGATGGTGCGGACATCAGCCCGAACTCATCCCGCTTAACTTGTAAACAAGTGCTCAGAGCATGCTCAGAGTCCCTTGAACCAGCCTACATGTGACGAATCCCGAGACGTCATATTCTCCTGAGCTCTGCTAGCCAATGACAGAGGTACACGCCAACACGCCAACCTAATAGGTATTTAAGGACATCTCCCTTTCCTATCGGGGTCTTCCCTTCCATTCCGGCTACAATAAAGCCTGCTGTAGAAGAATCCTGTTTGTCTGAGTCCGTTCTTGCTGGCGAGGTCGTGACGAGGACAGCCACAAGAGGGAACTTCTGCGCAAAAAGCTGAGCTCATTGCCCTGATAAAGGCACTGCAGCTGGCAGAAGGAAAGTGTGTCAACATCTATACAGACAGTAGATATGCCTTTGCCACTGCACACATCCATGGGACAATTTACAAAGGGGACTATTGACTTCTGCGGGAAAAGACATTAAAAATAAAGAAGAAAGTTTAAGCCTCCTGGAGGCTATACACTTGCCCAAGAGGGTGGATATTATTTATTGCCCTGGACACCAAAGGGCACAGGATGTAGTGGCCAAAGGGAACCAGATAGTAGATTTAGAAGCCAAGCGAGCTGCCAAAGAGAAAATGGTTCTGACAGTTGAGGCCCCTGAAGACCCCCTTGGTGCCCACGTCACTAAATTTGAGTGCTTCACTGATGACTACATAAAGATAAGAAAACTAGGACTTCAACCTGAGGCCTCTCAAGAGAAAACAGAGACCACAGATGGTAAAATAATTCTTCCCCAGAAGGAAAAACTAAAGTATGTGACAAATCTACATCGCTTGACCCACCTGGGATCCAAACATTTACAGACTCTAAGGTTTCAGACTTTTATATACTGGACTTGTCTGATATAGCTGAAACAGTAGTAAAAAATTGTCAAGGCTGTGCCATGACTAATACTAGATGTTTGAGATGTCCTCCAGGAAGAAGACTTAGAGGCGATAGACCAGGAACTTATTGGGAAGTGGACTTCACAGAAATCAAACCGGCTAAGTATAAAAACAAATACCTTCTAGTTTTTATAGACCTTTTCAGGATGGGTAGAAGCCTTTCCTACAAAAACTGAAACAGCCAACGTGGTGGCCAAGAAGATACTAGAAAAAAATCTTCCCAAGGTTTGGGATACCCAAGGTAATTGGGTCTGACAATGGACCTGCCTTTGATGCCCAGATATGTCAGGGACTGACCACTCAACTGGGGATAGACTGGAAATTACATTTTGCTTATAGACCCCAGAGTTCAGGACAGGTAGAGAGGATGAACAGATCTATTAAAGAGACTCTAATTAAATTGACTCTGGAGGCAGTCCACATGAGGTCTGGGAGCAGCTGAAGAGGGCCTATAGGGACGGAGACCCGAGTGTGTCACATCAGTTTCAAGAATGAGATATGGTTTTGGTTCGGCGTCATCGAGCTGGTAGCCTTGAGCCACGCTGGAAAGAGCCATACCTAGTGCTCCTGACCACTCCTACAACAGTGAAAGTAGAAGGCATCTCTGCTTGGATGCGTGCCTCCCACGTGAAGAAAGCTCCTGAATCCCCCAAGGATGAGTGGAAACTGGAAAAGACTGACGATCCTCTTAAGTTGTGCCTGTGTTGCAGGTGCTCTTCAAATGATGGGTGACAATCCCCATGCCCCCCAAAAACTGACCTGGCAAGTCCTGTGACAGACTGGGAATGTTGTTTGGAGTATCCAAGAGGTACACTCTCCATATACTTGGTGGCCTACCCTAGAACCGGACTTCTGTCAATTATCCGCTGGATTTAAACATTGGGATATCCCCCAGCTGACCCATACTCAGTCTGAACAAGTGGGCCGCTCTAAGCTTTGTGATGATCCTAAAATCCCCCCGGTTGGAGGGACCAGGATGTACATAACCTGGAGCATGTACCATCATTGCTAGTACCCCTTTCTATATGTGCCCCCGAGATGGGAGAGACTTGAGCAAGGCAAGAACCTGTGGGGGCTAGAGTCGTTCTATTGTAAAGAATGGGGATGTGAAACAGGGGGGCACCGAATACTGGATAGTCCTGACCCTAAAAAGTACGATATGCTTATAAGGAAAAGGAGTTACTCAGATGGCATGACTAACCTACAATGGTGTAAAAATTCAAGATGGTGTAACCAACTTAACATCACTTTCACAGAAGAAAGGAAGAAATATAGAGGTTGGGTGTGAGGTAGACAGTGGGCCCTAAGATTATATATAACTGGACCAGATCCTGGAGTAATATTCACCATCAGGCTCAAAATAGAGAGCCCCCTTGCTGAATAAGTGGGCCTTAATAAGGTATTTATGAACAAGGACCCCCTGCCCCAGTGGTTTTGAAAAAACACAAGATAAGAGACTTTCTCCCACTGTAACCTCTTTAAAGTTACCCTTGACTCCACTACTCTTCCCAAGTACTGGACAGAGACTGCTAAATTTAATTCAAGGAACATTCACTGTGTTAAATGGGTCCAATCCTAATATGACAGAGTCCTGCTGGCTTTGTCTTGCCTCAGAACCTCCTTATTATGAAGGTGTTGCAGTAACCGGAACTTTTAACAACACCACTAGTCAGGAGGCTTATGCCTGGGATAATAGACACAAGCTGACTCTAACTGAAGTCTCTGGCAAGGGGACCTGCCTTAGAAAACCACCAACTTCTTACAGACACTTGTGCAGTGAGACATTTAAAATCGCTAAAACAACCACTGTGAGGTACCTGTTCCCTGACATAGATAAGTGGTGGGCCTGTAGTTCAGGACTGACACCTTGTGGGTCAATTTATATCTTTGATGATGCCAAAGACTATTGTGTACTTATACAACTAGTTCCCCGAGTCTACTATCACCCAGCCAATGCCCTTGAAGATGAGTTTGATACATGTCCGAGACGCTTTCAGAGAACCTGTCTCTTTGACCCTAGCTGTGATCCTGGGATTAAGAGTAGCAGCAGGTGTGGGAACAGGGACAGCGGCCCTAGTACAAACCCTCAATATTTCCATAAATTAAGATCAACTATTGATGAAGATTTAAGGACCTTAGAGCAGTCTATAACCAAATTAAAAGAATCTTTGACTTCTTTGTCAGAAGTAGTTTTACAGAACAAAAGGGGACTAGATTTATTGTTTTTTAAAAGATGGAGGGCTATGTGCTGCTCTGAGAGAAGATTGTTGTTTCTATGTAGACCATTCAGGGGTAATTAAAGATTCCATGAACAAACTTAGAGAAAGACTAGATAAAGGAGAGAAATATAGAAAAACACAAGGATGGTTCAAGAGTTGGTTTAATAAGTCCCCTTAGATGACCACGTTAATATCCTCCATTATGGGACCAATCTTAATATTACTTTTGCTTTTGACTATAGGCCCATTCATATTAAATAGACTACTTACTTTTGTTAGGGAAAGAATAAGTGATCTACAGATTTTAATGCTGTGTCAACAGTATCATACTTTACAGGGACAAAAAAATCAAGATTATGAGGACACTGAAATGTAATTCTATGTTTAGAATATCTACATCAGCAGAAATGGGGAAATGAAAGAGTTAAAAAATCTTTCCATAGATGGAGTCAAAAGTTCAGATCAGCTTGTCCTGTGTTTTGGGTCCTGAGAAACTACTTACCACAAGATAGATATGACAGGAGTTCAGGGCAGCATGATCAAGCACTGTGGGTACCAGGAATTGAAACACTGACCACAAGATGGATTGGATAAAGTTTGAGAAGAGTTCACGTCAGCTTACCTGTGTGCTCTGGATACCAGAGACAAATTGAATAGGCTTTGCTTCTTAAGATAACAAAGAGATATTCCCCCCTGACCATTTCTTGAACCTGTCATGGAAGCTGAACACTAGACAGGTACTTTCTATAGGTACTTAAGCATGATCTTCTCCCCATGTCCTCTGGGCTGTGACTTTTCCCTATAAAAAGCTCTTCCTCTTTCTGGAGGGGGTCGGACTTCATTGCTTGCCTCTCTGTAGGACAGGCTAGAAGTGCAACCTCAATGCATTGAATCAAATATACTTCTTGCTAATTGCATCAAGTTTGGTGTCTTGCAGTTATTGGGGTGGCCATGAATTCCCAAGAACAGGGAGAGAGTCCTTACCTTTTTGGCTGGCATTACAACAGAAGTTAAGTAGAAATTGCAAAATCATTGTTATTTGCATTTTCCAAATGGCTCCAGCTAAGGATCTAAAAATAGTGAACCCTTCCTGTCTGCACCTCTACCTGAAACAGTCCTAAGGCTTCGGCTCTGCAACCAATCCCCCAAAACACAGAGGAGGCTGGACTCCTAGGAGTTTCTACACACCCAGGAGTGTAGGTGAGTAAGTCACAACCCCCAAACAGGGATTAATTTGGGACCAACTGGGACCCACAAACTCCCTCAAGGTCAGTGACACAGAACCCTTTCTGTCTGTGCCTGTGCCTGGAGCAGCCCTAAGGCTTCAGCTCTGTACCCAACCCCACAAAACACAGAGAAGTTTGGACTCATGAGCTCTAACACATAGGAACATAGGATAATAGGATCACAAATTCTCATGAGCTAGAGTACACCAGGATTTCAGGAGCCCAGAAGCAGCCTGACTCCCAGGAGCTATCACAACCCGGGTCTCATGATCACAGGATCACAAAGACAGCTGTACTCTGAGGAGTTTTGACACAGCCAAGATAACAGCACATAACAGGATTCAGTCAGTAATAGTGGGTGAAGGTAGCACTAGAAATAAAAAGATGCAAAAGTCAAGTGCAAGAATATAAGCAAAAAAACCAAGGTTACAGGGCATCATTAGAAACTAGTTCTTCTACCATAGCAAGTCCCGAATAACTGATGACACCAAAAAAGCAAGATCCAGATTTAAAATCACTTCTCATGATGATGATAGAAGAGTTTAAGAAGGACATAACTCCGTCAAGAAATACTGGTGAACACATGTAAACAAGTAGATGCCCTTAAAGAGGAAAGAAAAAGACCTCTTAAAGAATTACAAGAAAACACAACCAAACAGGTGAAGGAATTAAAGAAAGTGATTCAGGATATAAAAATCAAAGTATAAACAATAAACAGAATCACAAAAGGAGACTACCCAGGAAATAAAAACACCTAGAAAAGAGATCAGGTGTCCTGAATTCGAGCATCACCAACAAAATACAAGTGATAGAAGAGAGAATCTCAGATGCAGAAGATACAATAGAAAACATTGACACAACTGTCAAAAAAGTATAAAATAAAAAAAAACTCCTAACCTAAAACATCAAGGAAATCCAAGACACAATAAGTGTAGAAGAAAGTAAAAATTCCCAACTTAAAGAGCCAGTATATACCTTCAACAAAATTATATAAGAAAACTTCCCTATCCTAAGGAAAGGGATGCTGATGAATATACAAAAAGCCTACAGAACTTCAAATAGACTAAACAAAAAAAGAATTTTGCCCTGTCACATAATAATCAAAACACCAAATGCACAAAACAAAGAAAGAATATTAAAAGCAGTAAGAAAAAAAAGGTCAAGTAACTTATAAAGGCAGACCTATCAGAATTACAGCAGATTTCTCACCAAAGTCTATAAAATCTAGAAGATCCTGGACAAATGTCATACAGATCCTAAAAGAACACAAATGCCAGCCCAGGCTACTATGCCCAGCAAGACTCTCAATTAGCATGGATGGAGAAAACAAGATATTACACGACAAAACAAAATATGCACATTATCTTTCCACAAATTCAGCCCTACAAAGGATAATAGAGGGAAACCATCAACACAAGGAGGGAAATTATATTCTAGAAAAAACAAAAAAGTAATCTTATTCAAAAAAAAACCTCAAAAGAAGATAGCCACACAAACATAACTCCACCTCTAATAACAGAAATAACAGTAATCAAGAATCACTTCTCCTTAATATTTCTTAACATCAATGAACTCAATTCCTCAATAAAAAATTAACTAATGGGCTCGATACATAAACAGGACCCAACATTTTGCTGCATACAGGAAATGTACCTCTGTGACAAAGACAGACATTACCTCAGAATAAAAGGCTTGGAAATTTTTTCAAGCAAATTATCCCAAGAAATGAGCTGAAGTGGTCATTCTAATATCGAATAAAATCTACTTTCAAACAGAAGTCATCAAGAACATTAAGAATGGACACTACATACTCATCAAAAAAAGAATCAACCAAGATGAAATTTCAATTTTGAACACCTATGTACCAAATGCATGGGAACCAACATTCATAAAAAAAAAAATACTTTACTAAAGCTCAAAGAAGACATAACAACTCACATGATAATAGTAAGAGACTTCAATACACCACTCTCATCAATGGAAACAAAAACTAAATAAAGACACAGTAAAACTAAGAGAAGTTATAAACCAAGAGGATTTTGCAGGTGTTTATAGAATATTCATCCCAAACCAAAAGAATATGTCTTCTTTTAAGCACCTCATGATACCTTCTCCAAAATTGGCCATGTAATTGGTCTCAAACCAGGCCTCAACAAATATCAGAAGATTATAAGAATCTCATGCTTCCTATCATGTCACCAAGGACTAAGGCTTGGCTTCAATAATGATAAAATCAATGAAAAACCCACATACACATGGAAACTGAATAATTTTCTACTCAGTGATAACTTGGTAAGGGAAGAAATAAAGAAATTATACTTTTTAAAATTTAATAAAAATGAGGACACATCATACCAAAATTGTGGGACACAATGAAAGCAGTGCTAAGAGGAAAACTCATCGCTCTATGTGCCTACAAAAAGAAACTGAAGAGAGCACACATTAGCAGTTTGACAGCACACCAAAATCTCTAGAACAAAAAGAAGCAAATGCAGCCAAGACAAGTAGATGGCAGGAAATTATCAAACTCAGGGCTGAAATCAACCAAGTCGAAACAAAAAGAACTATACCAAGAATCAACAAAACTGAGAGCTGGTTATTTGAGAAAATCAGCAAGATAGATAAACCCTTAGCCAGACTAACTAGAGGGCACAGAGACAGTATCCAAATTAATAAAATCAGACCTGAAAAGGTAGGCATAACAACAGAAAATGAGGAAATTCAAAACATTATCAGATCTTACTACAAAAGCCTATACTCAACAAAACTGGAAAATCTGGATGAAATGGACAATTTCCTTGGCAGATAAAAGACAACAAATTTAAATCAGGAGCAAATAAACCATCTTAATAGTCCTGTAACCCCTAAAGAAATAGCAACAGCCATTAAAAGTCTCACTCCCAAAAAAATAAAAAAAGCCCAGGAACAGATGGTTTTAGTACAGAATTCTATCAGGCTTTCCAAGAAGATGTAATACCAATACTCTATAAACTTTTCCACAAAATATTTACAGAAAGAACATTAACTAATTCATTTTATGAAGCTACAATTAACGCTCAAAGATAAACCACACAAAAAACAAACAGTGAAAGAGAACTTCAAAACCAGTCTCCCTTATGAATATCAATGCAAAAATACTCAATGAAATCCTCACAAATGAAATCCAAAAACACATCAAAACAATCACCTACCATGATCAAGTATGCTTCATTCCAGGAATGCAGGGATGGTTCAATATTTGGAAATCCATCAACATAATCGACTACATAAACAAACTCAAGGAAAAAACCTGCAGGATCTGAGAAAAAAAAAACTCTAGATGCTGAGAAAGCATTAGACAACATCCAGCACCCCTTCATAGTAAAAGTCTTGGAAAGAACAGAAATCCAAGGCTCATACCTAAACATAGAAAAAGCAATATACAGCAAACCAGTAGCCAACATCAAACAAAATGGAGAGAAACTTGAAGCAATCTCACTAAAATCAGGGACTAGACAAGGCTGTCCACTTTCTCCCTATCTATTTAATATAGTACTGAATGGTCCTAGCCAGAGTAATTAGACGACAAAAAAAAAATCATAGAGATAAAAATTGGAAAGGAAGAAGTCAAAGTATCACTATTTGTAGATGATATGGATAGTATATTAATTGACCCCAAAACTTCCACCAGAGAAGCCCTAACCCTGACAAACAACTTCAGCAAAGTGGCTGGATATAAAATCAACTCAAACAAATCAGTAGCCTTCCTCTACTTAAAAAATGAGGCTGAGAAAGAAATTAGGAAAATGACATTCTTCACAATTGTCACAAATAGTATAAAATACCTCAGTGTGAATCCAACCAATCAAGCAACAGATCTGTATGACAAGAACTTCAAGTCTCTGGAGAAAGAAATCAAAGATCTCAGAAGATGGAAAGATTTCCCTTGCTCATGAATTGACTGAATTATTATAGTAAAAGTGGTCTTCTTCCCAAGAGCAATCTACAAATTTAATGCAATCCCCATCAAAATTCTTCACAGATATAGAAAGTGCAATTCTCAAATTCATCTGGAATAACAAAAAACCCAGGAGAGTGAAAACTATTCTCAATAATAAAAGAACATCTGGGGGAATCATCACTTCTGACCTCAAGCTGTACTATAGAGCAGTAGTTCTAAAAACTTCATGGTATTGGTACGAAGGTAGGCAAGAAGATCAATGAAATAAAATAGAAGTCCCAGAAGTGAACCCACACACCTATAGTCACTTGATCTTTGACAAAAAAACTAAAACCATAAAGTGGGGAAAAGACGGCATTTTCAACAGGTGGTGCTGGTTGAATAGGAGGTCAGCATGTAAGAATTTGCAAATCGATCGATTCTTATCTCCTTGTACAAACCTCAAGTCCAAGGGGATCAAGGACCTCCATATAAAACTGAAAACACTAACTAATAGAAGAGAAAGTGGGGGAGAACTTCAAATAACTGGGCACATTGGAAAAGTTCCTGAACAGGACTTAGGCTTATGCTCTAAGATCAAGAATTGACAAATGGGACCTCATAAAATTTCAAAGCTTCTGTAAGGCAAGGGACAATGTCAATAGGACAAACTGGTCACCTATATATTGGGAAAAGTTCTTTACTAATCCAACATCTGATAAAAGGTTAATATCCAAAATTTACAAAAACTCAAAAAATAGATTCCAGATAATCAAATAATCCTATTAAAATGGGGTACAAAGCTCAACAAAGAATTTCCAAGAAAGGAAATTCAAATGACCATGAAGCACCTAAAGAAATGTTCAACATCTTTAGTCATCAGAGAAATGCAAATCAAAACAACCCTGAGGTTCCACATCATATCAGTCAGAATGGCTAAGATTAAAAAATCAGATGACAGGAGATGCTGGCAAGGATGCAGAGAAAAAGAACACTTCTCCATTTGTTAGTGAGATTGTAAGCTTTTACAATCACTCTGGAAATCATTCTGGTAGTTCTTTAGAAAATTGGACATATTATCTGTGGATACAGTGATACCACTCCTGGGCATATACCCAGAAGATGCTACAACATATAACAAGAACACATGCTCCACTATGTTCATGGTAGCCTTATTTATAATAGCGAGAAGCTGGAAAGAACCCAGATGTCCTCTTAAAGAAGAATGGACACAGAAAATATGGTACATTTACACAATGGAGTATTACTCAGCTATTAAAAACAATGAATTCATGAAATTCTTAGGCAAATGGATGGAACTAGAAAATATTATCCTGAGTGAGGTATCCCAATACCAAAAGAACACATATGGTATGCACTCATTGATAAGTGGATATTAGCCCAAAATCTCACAATATCCAAGGCATAACTCACAGACCGCATGAAGTCCAAGAAGAAGAAATATCAAAGTGTGGGTGCTTTGGTTTTTCTTAGAAGGAATAAGAAAATACTCACAGGAAAAAATATGAGCCAATGTGTTGGACCAAAACTGGAAGAGAGACCATCCAGAGACTGTACCACCTGAAGATCTTTCCCAGATGCAATCAGAATATGCAATGTTATAGATTTCCTGAATTGTATTCTGACAGGCTGATATACCTGTCTCCTGAGAGGCACTGCAAGAGCCTGACATCTTCAGAGGTTGACACACACAGTTAACCATCAAACTGAATGCAGGGTTTCCAGTGGAGAAGTTAGAGAGAAGACTTAAGAAGTTGAAGGGACTTGCTACCTCGTGGGGAGAGCGACAATACCAACCAAGCAGAGCTCCCTGGGTCTAAACAGCTACCCTGGGAAGATACTTGGAGGGACCCGCATCTTTAGCTGTATTTGTAGAGGAGGATGGACTTCTCTGGCATCAGTGGGAGAGGAAGGCCTTGTTCCCTTGAAAGCTGTATGTCTCAGTGAAGGGAAATTCAAGGAAGGGAAGGGGAGAGTGGGTGGGTGGGCACAGTTTATATAAATAGGAGTAGCAAAATACTCAAAAGTGTCCTGGTCTGGGCATGAGCACTGAGCAGATCCCGGGTGGCAGCTCTGCCCCCAATCTCTAGGAACCCAGAGGAAGCAGGGCTCCCAGGTGCTTTTACCCTGGCATTATCTTAGGTAAGCAGACAGCAATGCCTGCCCCAAACATGGAGTAACCTGAACCCACTTGGACCCAGGAAGTCACTGCTGGCCTGAGCAGATTTTGGGCTTCAGCTCTTATCCCAGTAGCAACAACCACCCCACACAGTTTTGATAAAACCAAGATAATAGGAAAGATAGGCTCCAGTCAGACACAGGGCAGGTAGCACTAAGGAGATCCAGATGGCAAAAGGCAAGTGCAAGAACATATGCATCAGCAACTCAGGGTACTTGGCATTGTTGGAATCTAGTTCTCCCACACAAGAAAGTCCTGAATTCCCAATAGTACTAGGAAAGCAAGATTCAGATTTAAAATCATTTCTAATGATTATGATAGAGGACTTTAAAAAGGACATAAATAACACTCTCAAAGAATCTTAGGAGAACACAGGTAGACAGGTCGAAGTCCTTAAAGTGGAAACACAAAAATCCCTTAAGGAATTACAAGAGAACACAACAAAACAGGTGAAGTAATTGAACAAAAACATTCAGGACATAAAAACGGAAGTAGAAACAATCAAGAAATCACAAAGGGAAACTACCCTGGAGATAGAAAACCTAGGAAAGAAATCAGGAGTCATAGACACAAGCATCACCAACAGAATACAAGAGATAGAAGAGAATCTCAGGTGCAGAAGATACCATAGAAAATATTGACACAACTGTCAAAGAAAACACAAAATGCAAATGTTCCTAACACAAAATAACCAGGAAATCCAGGACACAATGAGGAGACCAAACCTAAGGATAATAGGTATAGATGAGAGTGAAGATTCCCAACTTAAATGGCCAATAAATATCTTCAACAAAATTATAGAAGAAAACTTCCCTAATCTAAAAAACGAGATGCCCATAAACAAACAATAAGCCTATAGAACGCCAAATAAACTAGTCCAGGAAAGAAATACATCCCATCACACAATAATCAAAACACCAAGTGCACAAAACAAAGAAAGAATATTAAATGCAGTAAGAGAAAAAGGCCAAGTAACATATAAAAGCAGACACATCAGAATTAAACCAGACGTCTCACCAGATACTATAAAAGCTAGAAGATGCTGGACAGATGTCATACAGACCCTTAGAGAACACAAATGCCAGCCCAGGCTACTATACCAAGCAAAACTCTCAATTATCATAGATGGAGAAACCAAGATATTCCATGACAAAACCAAATTTATACAATATCTTTCTACAAACCCAGCATTACAAAGGATAATAGCAGGAAAGCTTCAATACAAGGAGGGAAATTATACCATAGAAAGAGCAAAAAAGTAATCCTCCTCCAACAAATCCAGAAGAAGATAGCCACACAAAGATAATTTCACTTCCAATAGCAAAAATAACAAGAAACAACAATCATTGTTTCTTAACATCTCTTAACATGAATGGATTCAATTCCCCAATTAAAAGACATAGGCTAATGGACTGGATACATAAACAAGGCCCAGCATTTTTCTGCATACAGGAAACCCGCCTCAGTGACAAAGACAGACTCTACCTTAGAGTAGAAAGCTGGAAAACAATTTTTCAAGCAAATGGCCCTAAGAAACAAGCTGGAGTAGCCATTCTAAAATCTCCAGCCAGAGAACACAAAGGGAGGGACTCATGGCTACAACTGATGAGTGTGGCCTTGCCTGGTATAATTAGCAGTGGACAGCCTTGATATCTGAAAGGTTGAATTCCCTAGTGTTGGGAATTTCAAGAGCAGGGAGGTGGGAATGAGAGGGTGGTTGGAGCACACCCTCATAGTAATTGGAGGGAGGATGGGGTAAGGGGTAAGTAGAGGGCCTTCATGCCTGAAAGTTTGGATTCCGTAGTGTTGGGAAATTTGACAGCAAGGAGGTGAAAATGGGAGGATGGTGGAAGCACACCCTTATAGAAACTCCCAGAATTATATGGATTAGACATGAGAGAGGCAGGCCACCAGAAGACTAGATTCCAGAATTCAAACAAAAAATTATCTTGATACTAAAATTTGTTTTGAGAATTGTATATTGCATACTACAAAGCCTCAGTGTATCTACTCATCAAGTGAGCTGAAAATACCTGCTCAAACCTCTGATGTCCTGGAATTCCAGCTGGATGTAATGAAGACACAGATGAGGCTTATCAATTTACTCTTCCCCTGCCCATTTTCTAATATTTCAACACCCATAATCAGCTTGAAGAAGTTAAGGAAGAGTTGATGCCCTTATTCCCTGGACTTGGGGACAGAAGTGGTTAATATTGGGCTGTCTTTCTACAGAAAAGTAGTGGTTATGTTGGAACAGGGAGGATTAGCTAGGATTTATTGCATAGCCATAACCTATTCGTAGAATTATGTATAATTGTTATTAAGATGAAGTTATAATTTCTTAAATGGTACAAAATTTTCTTTGATTTCTAATTTAAGGTTTTCATTGGTACCAGCTTCTTATTGATATAAAGTGAGATTAATATTGTTACTCTCATAGGCATTGTGCCTATATAACACATTTAGGAATACAAGGCTTAGACCCAGTTCTTCTTTAACTATTTTAACTGATTTGAGATGGTTAGCCTGTGAGTTAAGGGACTATAGCAAATTCATGGCTCTGAGTTTATTGTTAGGGTGTTTTCTATATTTTATTTAGCTGAGAGGAGTTAACAAACTAGTCCAGATTGCCTTACACAGATATTTGGTTTTCAAAACATCAGAAGTCCACAGAATTGACGTTACAAACATTTCTATATTAATGTCCATTTTGATTAGAGACCTGTCTGCTCCTGACAGCTTCCTGTCTTGGATTCTAAGAAGAAATTGAGCATCTTTGGAGTTACTCCAGTTGTGGTGAGACAGCCACTAGACAAGAATTCCCTCTTTTCATCTACAGAGAAATCACTGTCCAGAAAAGGACACACTTGTGGAATAGTCGACTGATTATATCTGCTTAGACAGAGTAATCAGCCCTTAATAATTCTGCATCACTTTGTCTGTCAGATGATTCTGGGCCAGAAGGCTGAAGAGTGAATGCTCCAATGTTTTGTAGTATAGGGACTGTCCATGTGCTCAGTGGTCTCTATAATTTGGCTAAGTTTTAGAAGTTATGCTTGGTGCTTCCCACAATACCAGTTAACTTAGTCATTCTGGATTTCTGACGGGTTTGAAGACTTACTAGTCTCATAGCTAATCCCGGCTATTTACTTAGAGAGAAAAGATATGAGAGGATGGTTTTCAGCTAACATTCATTCTAAAGCCAAGAAAAGAAAGCCAGGTTCAGAATTAAGCAATTTAGTTCGGAGGGACAGTCTTTTAGTCAGGTGGTTCTGTTTAGTTAACAAAATGATAGACTGGATATTAGGTTTATCTTGTACCTTACTGATACAAGTTGGTATAGTTATGCTTTATTTTAACAGGAACAGTGATATGTAGGAGGAGTTAAGGTGGGAAGAGTAAGGAGTGGAAGATAAGGTGAAAGGAGAGGAAGAGAAGGATAGGAGGAGCTAGGTGACAAGAGGTGGGGCACACTGAGGTGGATGTTTTCATGTCCCTGCTAGTCAAAGATAGTTGATATATCTACGTTGGATATTGGGTTAAACTTCTGATTGATATTGAGTATTATCAAACTTATAAAGCCTTTGATTAACATTAATAGTATAAAATAGTATAAAAGCAAAAAGGAGCAATGGGTGTGGGATAGGGGTTTTCTAGGGAGGGGATATAGGGAAAGGGGATGGTATCTGAGATATAAATAAAATATTCAATAAAGATTTTCACATCAAAAATACTCAAAAGAGAGAATATAGAGACAAAATGTGGGACAGAAACTGAAGGAGGGGCCATCTGAAGACCATTCTATTTGGATATCCATTCCATGTGCAGTCACCAAAGGTAGATGCTGATGTGGATGTCAGGAAGTACATGCTGACAGGAGCCTGATATAACTGTTTCCTTAGAGGTTTGCCAGTGTCTGACATATTCAGAGGATGTTAATCATTGAACTGGTCGCAGTTAACCATTGAACTGATCAAGGAGTTCTCATTGGAGGAGTTAGAAAGAAGACTGAAAGAGCTGAAAGGGTTTGCGGCTCCATGGGGAGACCACCAATACCAAACAACCAGAGCTCCAGGGTCTAAACCACCATCCTTGGAGCACATAGGGAGAGATCCATGATCTCAGGTGTATATATAGGTAAGGATGGCCTTGTCGGGCATAGGTGGAAGAAGAGATTCTTAGTCCCATGAAGGCTGGACATCTAGTGTGGGGGAATTCGAGGGTGGAGAGGTGGGACTGGAGGGTAGGTGGGGGCACATCCTCATAGAAGCAGGAGGAGGGAGGAAAGTGTGGGAGGTTACTGGGTGAGGAGAGGAATAAGGAAAGGAGATTACATCTGAAATGTAAATAAAATATCAATTATAAATGAGAAAGTGGAGGAGGAAGGATGGTTTAAGTATTTTCTGGAGATGGGGAGAAGGGAAATGTGATAACATCTAAAATGTAGATAAATAAAGTACCCAATAATTTAAAAAAAAAATAAAGAAACTGGGTATGGCAATCGAACATTTGAGACTTTTTAGCAGCAATTTAACATTACCTATATTATGGGGGTTCCTTACAGTTGTCAAGGACAAGACATTGTGAAACTGGCCCATGGAACTTTGAAACAATATCTTCATAAAATAAAAAAGAAGGAGATGTACCCCTGTACACGAGAAATTTATTTAAATCATATTCTTTCTATTTTTTATTTTAAAGTTTTTTTTTAAAGAAAAATTGAATTACAAGGAACTTTCTGCTGAGTGTCTTTGGTGTTATACAACTAGGCATACTTATGCATAGGTGAAAGGGAAGGATCCACTTAGTGCCATAAGACATGATCCCAATCCAGTATTAAAGATGGGGAAGAGGGCATGTTTGTGTTTTTTTCTGCAGGATGCTGAAGGAGCATGGTGGCTGCCAGAGTGATGGGTGAGACATGCTGATGTCAGGACAAAGAATGATGCTGACCTGTGAGCTTGATGAGTGCCCTGACAGTGGTGACTGGGAAGCTGTATTGAACATAAGTACCAACCACTGCTTACCTATACCCCTGCTGGGACAAGCTGCTTGTCTCAAGTTCTTAGGCCTTGTGGAACAGAGAATCAAAAAAAGAAGTTATAATGGCTCCTGTATTGCTATTAAACATCACCAGTTACTCAGACTCAATCATGGACTGGTCTAAAAAATCAATACAATAATGGAAATAACAGTCTTTATTTGAAAGTCTGGTTCTGGACATTTTCAGAGACATATATGGAAATTATCTACAGTTCCCTATGATGATGATGTTATGTTAGCAAGAAATAAAGTTGAGGCAGGATCTGGATTTCAAACAGGTGTTAGCACAAGTCTTAAGGCTCATTTAATTGTCAAGTTAAAAATACTTTTGTTTCTTCTACAGTATTCAATGTAAGTTGCATTGATTTTACATCTTCTAATTGTGTTTTTGTTTTGAAATCCAGCATGTCAGTTATGGAAGTCTATCAACCAGCTTTTGTTTTAGTGTTCTGAGTATCACAAATCCTTGGTATTCTAACAATAGCTTGCAAGTACTGTAAGAAATGAGTCAGGCATTAAGAAGAAGGAAGATGGTGATGTCACTGGGTTTGGAGCCTGATACCAACATACCTCCCTTTTTCTTATTATAAAGACAAGAAAAGACCCTCCCGGCCTGCTTCTGGGGACGCTGGATCCCTCCTGACCCAACCTAAAGGGTGCAAGAAACCCAGAGCAGTAGGTAAGAAGACCTGCTCACTACCCTAGGTCCAGAGCTGAGTGCAGGGAGTGCTCAGATTCCAGAAGAACCCAAAACCCCGCCCCTGCAGAATAGCACACCCCTTCTGCCTCTTTCCCAGATCTGAGGCCTGAAGCAGACACCCGCCCGGTCTGCTTCTGAGGACACCGGATCCCTCCTGACCCACCCTAGAGGGTGCAAGGAACCCAGAGCAGTAGAGGATCCACTGAACCCAGAGTGGCAGAGAACCAGAGGAACTCGGAGCAACAGACAACATATCCCAAGACATAATAGAGGAGCCACAGCACTCAGAGCAGTGGACACATTAGCCTGAGACATCCTAGAAGAGACATTACACCCAGAACAGTGGACACCTAGCTGGACTGCTACCTAGGAGACACCATATTCTGAGTCATCCTAAAGCTACCATTGTATTCAGAGCAGCTGGAGAAGATCAAAGAGACATTGGGACCCTGAGGAGACCAGAAACAAGCAAGATAACTGGAAAGGGAGGCCTCAGTCAGAGACAGAAAGTACAGGGAGCACTAGAGTTAAACAAATGGCAAAAAAGCAAGCACAAGAACATAAGCAACAGAATCCAAAGTTACATGGAAACATCAGAACCCAGTTCCCCCATCATAGCAAGTCCTGAACACCCCATCACACCAGAAAAGCAGGATTCAGAATTAAAATCTCTTCTCATGATGATGTTAGAGGATTTTAAGAAGGACATAAATAACACTCTCAAAGAAATTAAGGAGAACACAGGCAGACAGATAGAATCCCTTAAAGAGGAAACACAAAAATCCCTTAGGGAATTGGAAGAAAAAATAACCAAACAGGAGAAGGAATCAAACAAAACCTTCCAAGTTCTAAAAACGAAAGTAGAAACAATAAAGAAATCACAAAAGGAGACTATCCTGGAGATAGAAAACCTAAAAAAAAGGATCAGGAGTCATTGACACAAGTATCACCAACAGAATACAAGAGATAGAAGAGAGAATCTCATGTGCAAAAGATACCATAGAAAACATTGACCCAACTGTCAAAGAAAATGCAAAATGCAAAAAGCTACTAACCCAAAACATACAGGAGATCCAGGACACAATGAGAAGGCCAAACCTAAGGATATTAGGTATAGATGAGGGGGAAGACTCCCAACTTAAAGGGCCAGTAAATATCTTCAACAAAATTATAGAGGAAAACTTTCCTAACCTACAGAAAGAGATGTCCATAAATATACAAGAAGCCTACAGAACTCCAAATACTATAGAACAGAAGACAAATACCTCCCGTCACATAATAATCAAAACATCAAATATACAAAACAAAGAAAAAATACTAAAAGCAGTAAGGGAAAAAGGTAAAGTAACATATAAAGGACGACCTATAAGAATTACACCAGACTTCTCACCAGAGACCATAAAAGCCAGAAGATCCTGGGTGGATATCATACAGATCCTAACAGAACACAAATGCCAGCCTAGACTACTATACCCAACAAAACTTTCAATCAATATTGATGGGGAAACCAAAATATTCCATGGCAAAATCAAATTTGCACAATATCTTAACACAAATCCAGCACTTCAAAGGATAATTGGGGGAAAACTCCAACACAAGGAGGGAAACTACAACCTAGAAAAAGCAGAAAAGTAATCTTCCAACAACCCTAAAAGAAGACCTCTACACAAACATAACTCCAATGCCAATAATAACAAAAATAACAGAAGACAACATTCATTATTCCTTAATATCTCTTAATATCAATGGACTCAATTCTCCAATAAAAAGACATAGACTCAGACTGGATGCATAAACACAACCCAGAATTTTGCTGCATACAGGAAATGCACCTCTGTGAAAAAGACAAACACTGCCTCAGAGTAAAAGGATGGAATACAATCTTACATGCGAATGGTTCCAAGAAACAAGCTGGAGTAGCCATTCTAATATCAAATAAAATCAATTTTCAACCAATAGTAATAAAAAAAGATAAAGAAGGACACTTCACATTCATCAAAAGAAAAATGTACCAAGAGGAACTTGCAATTCTGAAAGTCTATGCTCCAAACTCAAGGGCACACACATACATAAAAGAAACTTTACTAAAACTTAAAGCACATATTACACCCCACACAATAATAGTGGGAGATTTCAACACCCCAATCTCAGCTATGGACAGATCATGGAAACAGAAACTAAATCAAGTCACAATGAAACTACCAGAAGTTATGAACCAATTGAGAGAACACAAAGGCCAGCCCAAACTACTATACCCAGCAAAACTCTCAATCAATATTGATGGGGAAACCAAAATATTTCATGACAAATCCAAATTTACACAATATCTTACCACAAATCCAGCACTTCAAAGGATAATTGGAAGAAAACTTCAACACAAGGAGGGAAACTGCAACCCAGAAAAAACAAGAAAGTGATCCTCCAACAACCTAAAAGAAGGTAGCTATACAAACATAACTCCACTGCCAATAACAAAAATAACAGAAACAACATTCATTTTTCCTTAATACCTCTTAATATCAATGGACTCAATTCTCCAATAAAAAGACATAGACTATCAGACTGGATACATAAATAGGACCCAACATTCTGCTGCATACAAGAAACACACCTTTGTGAAAAAGACAGACACTATCTCAGAGTAAAAGACTGGAAAACAAAATTCCAAGCAAATGGCACCAAGAAACAAGCTGGAGTAGCCATTCTAATATCAAATAAAATCAATTTTCAACCAAAAATAATCAAAAAAGACAAAGAAGGTCACTTCATATTCATCAAAGGAAAAACGTACCAAGAGGAACTTGCAATTCTGAACATCTATGCCCCAAATGCAAGGGCACCCACATACATAAAAGAAACCTTACTAAAACTTAAAGCATATATTGAACGTCACACAATAATAGTGAGAGATTTCAACACCCCACTCTCAGCTATGGACAGATCGTGGAAACAGAAAATAAACCAAGACACATTGAAACTAACAGAAGTTATGAACCAATTGGACTTAGCTGACATCTATAGAACATTTCATCCTAAAACAAAAGAATATACTCTTTTCTCAGCACCTCATGGTACCTTCTCAAAAACAGACCGTATAATTGGTCACAAAACAGGCATCAACAGATACAAAAAGATTGAAATAATCCCTTGTACCCTATCACACCACCACGGACTAAGACTTTGACATGGACAAAAAAAAAAAAAAAAAAAAAAAAAAAAAAAAAAAAAAAAAAAAAAAAGGAAAGCCCACATACATGTGGAAACTGAACAATGCTCTACTCAATGATAACTTGGTCAGGAAGAAATAAAGAAAGAAATTAAATACTTTTTAGATTTAAATGAAAATGAGGACACTTCATATCAAAATTTGTGGGACTCCATGTAAGCAGTACTGAGAGGAAAAATCATACCTCTAAGTGCCCACAAAAAGAAAATGGAAAGAGCATACATTAACAACTTGACAGCACACCTGAAAGCATTAGAACAAAAAGAAGCTAATATACCCAAGAGGAGTAGATGGCAGGAAATAATCAAACTCAGTGCTGAAATCAAGCAATTTGAAACAGAAAGAACTATACAAAATATTAACAAAACCAGGAGCTGGTTCTTTGATTAAATCAACAAGATAGACAAACCCTTAGCCAGACTAACCAAAAGGCACAGAGACAGCACTCAATAAAATTAAAACTGAAAAGGGAGACATAACAACCATCTAAACAGTCCTATAACCCCTAAAGAAATAGAAGCAGTCATCAAAAATCTCCCCACCAAAAAATTAGAGTGCCAGATGGGTTTAGTGCAGAATTCTACCAGACTTTCCAGAAGACCTAATACCAATTCTCTTCAAACTATTCCACAGAATGGAAACAGAAGGACAATACCCAATTCGTTCTACGAAGCTACAATTACACTCATACCAAAGCCTCAAAAAGACACAACAAAGAAAGAGAACTACAGACCAATCTCTCTTATGAATATTGATGCAAAAATACTCAATAAAATTCTCGCAAACCGAATCCAAGAACACATCAAAGCAATCATCCATCATGATCAAGTAGGCTTTATCCCAGGAATGCAGGGTTGGTTCAATATTCGAAAATCCATCAATGTAATCAACTACATAAATAAACTCAAAGAAAAAAAACCACATGATCATCTCACTGGATGCTGAGAAAGCATTTGACAATATTCAACATCCCTTCATGTTAAAAGTCTTGGAAAGAGAAGAAATTCAAGGTCCATACCTAAAGATAGTAAAAGCAATATACAGCAAGCCAGTAGCCAACATCAAACAAAATGGAGAGAAACTTGAAGCAATCTCACTAAGATCAGGGACTAGACAAAGCTGTCCACTCTCACCCTACCTATTCAATATAGTACTGGAAGTCGTAGCTAGAGCGATTAGACAACAAAAGGAAGTCAAAGGGATACAAATAGGAAAAGAAGAAGTCAAAATTTCTCTATTTGCAGATGATATGATAGTATACTTACGTGACCAAAAATTTCCATCAGAGAACTCCTAAACCTGATAAACAACTTCAGTAAAGTGGCTGGATATAAAATCCACTCAAACAAATCTGTAACCTTCCTATACTCAAAAGATAAACAGGCTGAGAAAGAAATTAGGGAAATGACACCCTTCACAATAGTCACAAACAATATAAAATATCTTGGAGTGAACCTAACCAAGCAAGTGAAAGATCTGTATGACAAGAACTTCAAGTCTCTGAAGAAAGAAAAAGAAGAAGATCTCAGAAGATGGAAAGATCTCCCATGCTCCTGGATTGGCAGGATTAATTTAGTAAAACTGGCCATCTTGCCAAAAGAAATCTATAGATTCAATGCAATTCCCATCAAACTTCCAAATCAATTCTTCATAGAGATAGAAAGAGCAATTTGCAAATTTATTTGGAACAACAAAAAACCCAGGATAGCGAGAACTATTCTAAACAACAAAAGAACTTCAGGGGGAATCACCATCCCTGACCTCAAACTGTACTACAGGGCAATAGTAATAAAAACTGCATGGTATTGGTACAGATACAGGCAGGAAGATCAATGGAATAGAATTGAAGACCCAGAAATGAGCCCACATACCTATGGTCACTTGATCTTTGACAAAGCAGATAAAACCATCCATGGAAAAAGAACAGCATTTTCAGCAAATGGTGCTGGTTCAACTGGAGGTCAACATGTAGAAAAATGAAAATCGATCCATGCTTATCTCCTTGTACAAGTTCAAATCCAAGTGGATAAAAGACCTTCACTTAAAACCAGATACACTGAAACTAATATAAGAGAAGGTGGGGAAGACCCTCGAATACCTAGGCACAGGGGAAAAGTTTCTGAACAGAACACCAATGGCTAATGCTATAAGATCAAGAATTGACAAATGAGACCTTATAAAATTGCAAAGCTTCTGTAAGGCAAAGGACATTGTCAATAAGACAAAACGGCAACCAACAGATTGGGAAATGATCTTAACTAATCCCACATCTGATAGAGGGCTAATATCCAAGATTTACAAAGAACTCAAGAAATTATACTTCAGAAAACCATATAACCCTATTAAAAATGGGGAACAGAGCTAAACAAAGAATTCTCAACAGAGGAAACTCGAATGGCTGAGAAGCACCTTAAGAAATGCTCAACATCCTTGGTCATCAGGGAATTGCAAATCAAAAGAACACTAAGATACCATCTCACACCAGTCAGAATGGCTAAGATCAAAAACTCAGGTGATAGTAGATGCTGTCGAGGATGCAGAGAAAAAGGAACACTCCTCCACTGTTGGTGGGATAGCAAGCTGGTACAACCACTCTAGAAATCGATCTGGCAGTTCCTCAGAAAACTGAACATAGCATTACCTGAGGATCCAGCTATACCACTCCTGGGCATACACCCAGAAGACGCTCCAACATATAACAAGGACATATGCTCCACTATGTTCATAGCAACCTTATTTATAATAGCCAGAAGCTGGAAAGAACCAAGATGTCCCTCAACGGAGGAATGGATACAAAAAATGTGGTACATCTACACAATGGAGTATTACTCAGCTATTAAAAATAGTGAATTTGAGAAATTTATAGTCAAATGGATGGATCTAGAAATTATCATCATGAGTGAGTTAACTCAATCACAAAAGTACACACATGGTATTTACTCACTGTTAGGTAATGTTAGCCCAAAAACTTAGAATAGTGAAGAATCAACCCACAGACCACGTGAAGCTCATGAAGAAGAAAGACCAAGAGGGGATACCTCAGTTCTACTTAGAACCAGTAACAAAAATACTCAAGGGAGCAATTATGGAAACAAAATATGGGACAGAAATTGAAGGAGGGGCCATCAGGAGACCATTCCACCTGGACATCCATCCCATGTACTGTCACCTAAGCTAGATGTTGATGTGGATGACTAGAAATGCATGCTGTCAAGAGTGTATTATAGCTGTCTCCTTAGAGATCTGCCAGAGACTGACACATTCAGAGGACGATGCTCACAGCTAACCACTGATATGATCAAGGGTTTCCCAATGGAGAACTTAGAAGACTGAAGGAGCAGAAAGGGTTTGTGACCTCAAGAGGAAAGCAACAATACCAAGCAATCCAGAGCCCCACAGGGTCTAAACCACCAGCCTGGGATCACATAGAGACTGACCTACAACTCTAGTGGTATATGTAGGGGAGGATGGACTTGTTGGGCATAGGTGGGAGAGGAGATTCTTGGTCCCATGAAAAACTAACACAGAAGGGGGAAATGTGAGGGTGAGGAGGGGGTATTGGGGGTGGGGGGTAGGTGCGGGCACAGCCTCATAGAAGCGATATAAGGAGGGGGAATGGGATAAGGGGTTCCTGGGTGGTGGGGGAAATGGGATAAGAGGATAAAACTTGAAATGTAAATATTATAACCAACTACATAAAAGGAGAAAAAAAAGTTGTTAGAACCAACATCTTTAAAAAAAAATGACAGCCCTCTAGGAAAAAAAATTTTTTTTCTTGATACTAAAACTTGTCCAGAGAATTGTATATTGCAGAATACACAGCCTTGGTGTATTTACTCATCAAGCAAAATGAAGCAGACCTATTTAAACCTCCGGTGTCCGGGAATTACATCTGGATGCAGTGAAGACACAACGTCAGAAGCTTATTAATTTACTCTTTCCCTCACCCCTCTTCTAATATCTCAAAGTCCGAAATCAGCTTGAAGAAGTTAAAGAAGAGGCAGCTCCCCTATTCTCCGGGCTTGGGGACTAAAGTGGTTAATATGGGGCTGTCTCTCTGGGGAAAAGTAGTGATTTTGTTAGAACAGGGAGGATTAGCTAGGATTTATGGCATAGCCATAACCTATTGGTAGAAATCTGTATAATTTAGTATCAAGTTGAAGTTATAATCTCTTAAATGGCACAAAATTCACTTGGATGTCAAATTAAAATAAAAAAGAAGGAAGATGGTAGTGGGCTTGCTTATTGCTGGTATAACAGCTTTAATTACATTAATTGCTAGCACTACTGTATCTGCAGTTGCTGTGACACAGAAAGTTAAGACAGCTACTTCTTTTAATCATTTAGCAAAAAATGTTACTAATATGTTGAATACACCAGAGGATGTAGAAAGGCATTTGGAAGAACAGATTGATGCTTTTTATCCTATTCAAATTACTGGAAGGAGGTTCAGAATTTAAGAGCAAGGAGCCATCTTGACTGTAATACTAAATATCATTAGATTAATGTTAGTTCTACAATTTACAATGGTATTCATTATAATTAGGAAAAAGGTTAATGATACATGCAGTATTTTTGGCATAATTATAACACCTCTTGGGATGTTTTAATGATACTTAGTGAGCTAGTGAATTTCAAGAATGCTGCTCTGCTGAGCATTGATGCAGTTGATACTGCACGTAAAATTACCAATAGCCTGAGGTCAGTATTTCTATTTTGGTCAAGCTTCAAAAATCAAATATATAGCTTGCTCATGCTAGTCCTTTTTGTCCTGGGAATACTTTTATTCCTGCCCACTGTATTAAAGCTTTTCTTCAACAACATGTTGGCAGACAAGTACATGGCTTGAATCTGAAAATGGACTCCCAGACAGAGTTATTAATTCATTAGGCTGACAATTCAAGTACAAGTAAGATTCAGCACAGAGCCTTACCAACCTAAGACAAAAGTACATTGCTTTTGATAAAACATATTCTATGATGGGTAAGGAAGGCATTAATGTCAGAACAACGCAAGACAGGCTCAGTCTTGTTAATGAAATAAAAAAAAAAAAAGGGGGGGGAATGCCTTTGGGTATGCTTGGCAAGAATCTGACATGGGTCAAAGACAAGAGAGTTGGCTTCAGGCAGGAATCTGATCTTAGACTAAAACAAAGAAGTAATTTCAGGAAGGAGTCTAAATCTTAGGCTACAACAAAGAAGTAATCTCAGGCAGGAACCTAAATATTAGGCTAGAACAAGGAATTAATTTCATACAGGAATCTAAATTTTAGGTTTGAACAAGGAAGTAGGCTTCAGACATGAAAATAACCTTGGGCCAGGATGAGGAAGTAGGCTCAGATACTTTGGTCATCCTGATAATACTTTAGAAACAGAGATCATGGGAGTGTTCACATAATCGTGTTTAATGCCTCACTTTTTCTTTGTGTTTATTGTACTGCTTGTTCCTTGACTATTTGCATCTATTGTAGTTCTAGATCCTCAACCTAGAACTGATCTTAATACTTGCATGTAATCAAAGTGGTATAAAAGTACTAAGGAGGTGGGTGTATAGGATAAAATTTTCTAGGGAAGGAAAATGGGGAAAGGTGATGGCATCCATATTGTAATTAAATAAAATATCCAATGAAAAAGGAAAAAATGTTGAACATTTCTTTAAATGCTTGTTTTGAGATACCAGTGTTGAGAATTCTCTGTTTAGGTGTTTACCTTACTTTTGAATTAGGTTACATGTTTTATTGGTATCTAATTACTTGTGTTCTTTATATGTTTGGGATATTATCCCACTCTCAGATGTAGTGTTGGTGAAAGCCTTTTTCCCATTAGGTAGACAGCCATTTCCTCCTATTGATGGTGGATGTCCTTTGCTTTAAAGATATTTTGGTTCCATAAGGTCCAGTTTATTAATTGGTGACCTTGGTGCCTATTCTAATGTGATCTGTTCTAGAAATTGTTTCCTGTGCCAATAATTCAAGATTGTTTCCAACATCTCTGCTATCAGATTCAGTATATCTGGTTTCTATTGGGGCCTTTGATTTACTTGGATTGACTTTTATCCAGGGTTGTAAATGTAGGTCTATTTGCATTCTTATACATACTGATATTTAGTTAGTCCAGCAACATTTGTTAAATATTCATCCCTAATTGTGTATTTGTTGAGTCTTCCGCAAAATTCAGTTACACTGAGGTTGCTGGACTTCATTCTTGGTCTTTAACCAAATTCCATTGATCAACATTTCTGTATTTATGTCAACGCCATGCAGTTTTTATTACTATAGCTCTGTACTACAACTAGCCATTCTTTTTCATTCTCTCATTTTATTTGTTGTTTTTTGAGATAGAGTCTGTCTATCAATCCTAAAAGTCCTGGAAGATCTTCTGTAGACTAGGCTGGCTCTGAACTCACAGACGTCTACCTGCCTCTGTCTCCAGTGTACTGAGATTAAAGGCCAGTACCACCTCAGCTTGCCATTCTTAACCAGCATTGATATTTTGTTTGCTAAATGTCTGTGACACTGCTAAGCCATAAGAACCAGCCTCAACTCTGTTTCTCAGGTCTGATTCCACACATTTAAGACTGATTTGTACAGACATCTCATTTTCTGTTTTACTTTCATTTGCTCAATTCATAAAAGAACAATTATCTTTATTTTTATTTGTATGAAGTTTAAAACTTTTTAAAAATCCTTTCTGATTTATTTTTAGCCTGTTGTATAATACAGTATTTATGAGTTTTCTCTTCATATTACAAAAATTATCACTTGGTGACTAGCTCCAAAATATCTGAGGAATTTGTACTCATTCTGTAGTCACTGTATAGTCAGAAGTTTTTTTCTCTCTTATTAAGGATTCTTTTCCTGACAAAATTCCACTTAGACATGAACCTTCTTCAAATTAAGAGTCTTCATAAATGCTATATTTAATAGTGGATCAGATCTTTTTTACCGTTTCTGCTTTTTTTTTCATTCTTTAAACCATGATTTCTCTTTTTTTATTAGATTATTTTATTTATTTACATTCCAAAAGTTGTCCCATTTCCTTTTCTCCACTGTCCTAGATCTTCACCCTCTACACCCCACCCTGCATCTGAGAGGGTACTCCTTCATGTGCCTACCCATCTGGGCCTCACCCCCACCAGCATCTCTCTTCCCTTAGGCATCATATTTCCACATGATTAAGTGAATCCTCTTCCACTGCGGCCATACAAGGCAGTTCTCTCCTATGTATGTGCCCAGGGCAACAAACTAGGTCATGTATTCTCCTTAGTTTTTGGCTTAATCTCTGGGAGCTCAAGCACTAGGAGTGGGGAATTTTGGAAGCAGTCAAGAATCTGTAGAGGTACTTGCAAGGCTCTGAGAGTATGGCAGCTAGCATCCGTTTTTGGACTGTTAATAGGCACCTAATTTAGCAATTGGCCTGTTTGTTTTTGTAAACAAAAGTTTTTATGTGGAGACTGTCTGAGAGGTGGAGGATAAGGGAAGCCCATCTAAGGAAAAAATTTTGCAACTTTCGTATACTTTAATTGCTTTAAAGTTAAATTTGCGTGCCACTTTGCCATAAGTTTTAAGCTCCAAGGACTGACAAAAAATATTCCTGGGGTAGCTCATGTAATTTGAACTTCTTGGTTTGTTTAGTTATTTTTTTCTGAAAGGAAGGTAATTAAAAGTTTCTGAAGATTATTGTGGAGATGCTGTCATCAAGGGTCTGGAACTGAGCTAAAAATCACCAATCCCCTGGGAAAGAACACCAGGAGAACATTACACCTTTAAATGACTGGGAGTATCTCACCATGGTTTCAGCAGACACTCACTTCTCAAGGGTACAGGTATAACCATGGTGTCATCAAGCACTGAGGTAAGTGACCACAGCACAGGAATAGTAAATATAAAAGACAGAAAGCAATACTTGGGGAATGCAGGCATATGCTTTTATTTTTTCCTTAGTGTGTCTCTACATCTTAGTTGTACTTAAAATATATATTAAGAATATATTTCAAAACCTCTGCTGCAAACAATAATGATGGAGAGAGAAAAGAAAAGAAGGAAAAAAGGAATTTTTTAAAAAAATAAAGAAAAAAGAAGGAATGAAGGATGAAAGGAAGAAATGAAGGAAATATGTAAAGAATAGAGAGGTAAGAAGAAAAGAAGGGGAGAAAAGGGGATGAAGGAAGTTAGAGAGAGAGAGAAACTCAGGACATAGATACGGTAAAGGAAAGGCAGTCAGCTATTGTTTAAGAAGTGGGGACTTAAAAGTACTTTGAGGTGAAATTGCAGCTGTTTCCATCTCAGGTAAGAGCAGATTGTTTAAATCCTCCCTCAGCTGAGTGATCCATGTTCCTCGAATAAACTGTAGGGAGCTGACTTTAAACAGAAAGCAGCTAGAAAGCAGCTATCATCTTTGCAGCCATCTGGAACCATTTACCCTGATAGAGACTTGGTTTTTCAGCAGCCTACAACAGCTGAGAACACTCTAACAAATATCTTGTTTATCCCACATAGCTTGTTTTGCTGTTTAGTGACCCTAGCTGCATAGTGCACATGGTAAAATGTTTTCACCTGTGTTCTCCTGCTTGTGCTTATAAATACCCAGGATTTCCTTGTAAAAATATAGATATACAGTCAATAGAGTTAAGAGGTATATGAGTAAGTAGGGTTAAGAGGAATGAATAAGAGTGAATATACGCCATTCTTCGTGACCCTGACCCGTGGATCAGAGGAACAACAGTGCAGGACACAACATTTTGAAGCCAGCCAGAGTACGGTCTTCAACAGTAAACTGCTTAGTCTCTCTTATCATTGATATCATCGCACTTTCTTTTTTCTTGTCTTTACTTAACCTCTCTTTCTCTTCTCTGTGTTGGTGTCTTCATCTTCTTCTTCCTCACCATGTCTGTACTTTTTCGCATATGTCTTTTTTTGGTTATTTTTTTTTTAAATGTTACTTTGGATTCTTCATCTTTCCTTAATTATGTTAATGGGGTTTAGACCCAGGGACCTTCTAAACTAAACAAGGTATTATCTACATCCCTAGATTAATGTGTTTTACTATTTTTAAAAATATATTTTTATTTTCTTTTGTTACATGAAATGTAAAATCATTGAGAACTTTGACACTGAAGTATATTTTAATAATAGCAAAAAATCTATCCACAAATCAGTACATTGTAAGAATCTGAGATATAAATATTTTTGAAGTTGATGACCAACAGAACCTGAGGAAGGCTTTTCCTGAGTCTTCTCATGGTTGAGTTTGTTTTTTGCTTCTTCAGTGTGTAAGATATCTGCTGTTCAAACATAAAATCAAGTTTTATGCCCAGCACATACACAAATAGCCAGATGTGTGTTCATGATACCTATAACTCGAGCAGTGGGGTTGGGGCCAGGTGAGTATAGATGGCTATGTAGAGTTTCTTGCTCACAGAGACCTCTTTCTCAAGCTGATGAGGCAGAGAGCAAAAGATGCAGATGCAGACATATGAAATCCTTTCTGTCCTTTGCCATGATGTGCACCTGCACGTCATTGTTCATGCTTTCCTGCCCCAGCAAAATTACAGAGGTTTAATTTGATGCTTTGGAATCAAACTCCTGATACATTAACTGAATCCTATCTCCATTTGTTTTGCTTTAGTAAAAGCTTTTCAATTCTCTTGGTCAGTTACACTGTTTACAGGATTAAAGGTTGTGGCATCCTTAACAGCTTGAAGTGAAAGGTCCACCTTCATGTTAGCTGCACCTCATTAATTATAAGATTAGTTTCTTTCTACAATGCTAAAGAAGGCACTTGGATAAAAACACATCAGATACTGTGCAAATTCTTTGGAAAAGGATTTACTTTCATTAAAGAGAAAATTCCAAGTTCACATAGTGAAGGAGGACAGTGCAGAAGCCTCTGTAGTAGACATTGGAGCACTTTATTTTTTAAAAACTTTATCCCTACTCTGCGCTCAATTCACTGAATGATTGGGGCTCTCACTGCCTGTGAACACGTAGATGATATCAACCAAGGAAAAGAAGGAAGCTAGACAGGGGTCTGGGGTCATTCACAACAGAGTAGCAGGACAGAAAGTTATAGCTTCCTAGGTCTTAATGTTGCTGTCTCAGTTTTAATTTCTGGCTAAAAATAACTACCAACAAGAGATCTGCTCTCTTCTTTCATTGAGTTCTTCTTTTATCTCCACTGTCTGCATGATCATCAAACCAACTGCATGCTTCTCAGAAAAGCAGCTATAAAGTAATATCCTTGAGACTCTCCCCATGTCAGTGGCTGAGGTGCATGTGAATGGTTATAGAATATATAGTGTCATTGAGGTGTATTTCTTGCACACAGCAAAATTCTGGATTCTGTTTGCATATCCAGTTTGTTATTGTGTGTCTTTTTATTGTAAAAATTAATCCATTTATGTTGAAAGATATGAAATAGTAATGATTATAAGTTCATGCTATTTTTGTTGTTAGAAGTGGTAATATGTACATGTGATACTCTTGGGTTTGTGGAGAGATGTTTAATTTCTTATATATTCTGGGGTGTAGTTAATATCTTTGTGTTGGAGTTTTCCTTCCAGTATCCTCTGTAGGGATTGAATAGTAGAAAGATATTGTGTAACGTTAGTTTTATACATGAAATATGTTGGTTTCTCCATTCATGGTAATTGAGAGCTTTGCTGAGTATTGTAGCCTGGGCTATCATTTGTATTCTTTTCGAATATGACCGACATCTGTTAAGGACCTTCTGACTTTTGGAGTCTCTATAGAGAAGTCTGGTATAATTGTGATATGTCCTCCCTTTTCCCCTCTATAGCTCTTAATATTCTTTCTTTGTTCTGTGCAAGTGGTGTTTTCATTATTATATCATGGGAAGGTTTTCCTTTCTTGTCCAATATATTTGGTATTCTGTAGGCTTCTTGTATATTAATGACCATCTCTTTCCCTAAGTTATGGACTTTTTTCCTATGATTTTGTAGAAGTTTTTTCTGGCACTTAGATCTGGGAACCTTCTCATTCTGTTATTCTTATTATTCTTAGGTTTGATATTTTCATTTCATCCAGTGTTTACTGGTTGTTTTGAATTAGGAACTTTTTACACTTTGTATTTTCTCTGACTAGTGTGTCAATATCTGCTATGGCATCTTCTATACCTGAGACTTTCTCTTCTATACGTTGTATTATATTGGTGATGCTCCTGTTGCTCCTGATCTGTTTCCGAGGTTTTCCATCTCCATGGGTGCTTCCATTGATGATTTCTTTTTTCTGTTTCAATGTTTATGTCTTGGTCTATTTTGTCCAATTCATTCTCCTACTTAATTATGTTATTCTGTATTTCTTTAAGTGATTTATTTATTTTCTCTTAAAGCAATTCCACACTTTTTTTCTGTGTTTTCCTGTATTTCCTGAAGAGAATTATTCATATCCTACTTTAATGTCTATATCATGCTCATGAGATGGTATGTTATTTCAGATTTTAGCTTTTCATGTGTGTTAGGTTATCCAGAGCTTTCTGTCGTTTGAGAACTGGGTTGTGATGGTGCCTAATTGCATTAGCTTTTGTTGCTTATGTTCTTGGGCTTGCCACTCACCATCTGGTTATCTTAGGTGTTAACTCGCTTGAGTAATTCTAACAGCATCTTGTCTCCTTAGGGTCAGGTTTGGCTCTTTGACATGGGTTAGAGCAAGCCTCCTGGAGGCAGGCAGTGCTTTTGTTGGTTAGGAGTACTTAAGGCAGTCCTCCTGTGTTTCTGTTTAGAGCAATCCTCCTGTGTGTGTCCCTGGTCAGGGAAGACTGCCTGTGTTCCTGGTAAAGGAAAACCTCCTGTGAGACATACAGGCTTTGAGTTCCAGAGGCAGAATCTGCCTCATTTGCAGGTGGACTTACAGATTCCCTCATTACAGAAAATTTCCTGTGTTACTGGTAATGGTATACGTTCTTGGATAGAGGTAGAATGTGGTGTGAGGTAGGGGATGATGCCTGACAATCTGACCCATGTATGGAAGTAGATCAGAAAAAAGATATAGTTCCAGCACAGAAGGTAGGTCCCGTGTCTGCTAGACTCTGTGCTTTACTATTATAATGCCTTCTACTTACTTATTTGCTTCTGGAAACTGCTACATTACAATTTTAGTTTTTAACAGTTAGAATGTAGGTGTTGGCTATATTGAGTATTGATACTAGTAATTAAAATTGTATCATAAATGATAGAATTACAGGGAGATTTTCTATGAGGAAAATATAAATTTTATAGAAAATTGAGAATTGGAATTAAAAGTTTAATGAGTTATAAAAAAGTAGTGTATGCATACTGGGAATATATTTAATTTTTTCATTTATTTTGATAGTGTCAGATATTTATCTGGTTCTGCTTTGATGTTTCAGTAAACAAACCCTTACATTGGTTGATATAGCATCCTAGATTACTTGTTATTAGAAATATCATGCAGACTCAAGGTTCTCTTAATATGAACAGTTAGGTTTTTATGTGGGACCTTGAAAGGATAGCTTGGTTTCTGGTCAAGCACAAGCCACGAACCCTAGACCCTAATGGGACTATGGTAGGAGTTCTACCAAGCTCCCAGAACCCAGTCTCTTGGGAAGAGCCCCACTCCAAGACCACCAATGATCCACAACTTTCAGTCATGTAGGACAAAGCACCTCCCAGCCAGTCTACAGTTAGAGGGTTTGACTATAAGCTGCTCAGCCTCAAGAGATTTTCATATTAATGAGATACCTGAAGGCCAGAGAGCATAGCCAATTAGGTATCTTTTCCCAGGCCCTCTTCCCTCCATATTTAAACCAGGCTTCCCTGACTTTCAGGGGGCAGGGAGGTGCAGCCAGATTCATCTATCATCCACCATGACAATAAAGCTTATAAAACCATGGACTTCCTCTTGTCTTTGGCACCTGCCATGGATAATGGTGAAGGGGTTATTTGATTACCAAGCTGCTGCCTAATCTCCTGTAGAAGACTTCTCTGCCTTCCCACTGTGTAGACTGCCACTTTAAGCAAGCTAGCCAAGGAGCCAGTGATCCAGCCAAGAGAGTACATACAGTAATGAAGAGTCTCCAACTTGTTGGGCACTGTTGGGGGCTCCTTCTCCCTCTAGCATCTCTTTTCTTCTGCAACCCCCATTGGCCTCTTGGAGCCTGAAGACTAAGACCTTCAACCTGCCGGTCCACTCAAGAGCCCTGCCAGAGGGATTTCAGACTGAATTCTCCCCATGCCCAGGGCGGGGCCCACAGTGCCCAACCAGTACTGCTTGGAAGGGGCTCAGTCAAATTTCCACGCTTCTGCCACTCCTGGCAATGTTTCCAGCTGACTGAGCCATGGTAGACATGCTGGAAACACAACTCTGCCCCAGAGGACCCAAGCACATGCACACACGTGCGAGCTATCAACCCTGTACCTTCCACCTCTTAAAATTCTACAAAAGTGTTGGGCTTTCTATATTCCAAAGATATGGTCACTGTTGAGAATTTCAGAAGCTATCATGTAGCTGTCTGATGTCAGGGATTAATGTTACTAAGTGAAACTCAAAATAACAACAGCAAAACACTGCCATACTAAACCATTACCTAATAAAGTTTTAAATCTTCCTCATACACTGTGACCATTAGTTAGTTTTTTTTATCAGAAAGCTATGAGTAAAAGTCAGTGTCCTGTTTAGTTTGTTGTCATCACTAGAGCTCCAAACCTCAAAACATAGCAAGAAGTTTTCACATATTACTAACAGTGGTCTCATTATTAAAGTAAAAAACAAAGTCAAACTACAAAAATTTATCATGTCAATCATTCTAAGTGTATAGTTCAGAAATAAGAAACATGATTCCATGGTTCTGCAGGAGATCTCAAGAACATTTCAACACAGATACAAAACATTTTGCCCATAATCAAAGATTCTCCTTCTCCTCATATCTTTGTTAATCAATTTTTTACTCTCCTTTCATTTTTTATTAGAGGATCCATTTTTTTATGAAAAACATATGAATCTAGAATAAAATATTAGTGTGGATCTTAGAAGATGTATTTTGAGAGCTGATTCTTTCTTTCACTAGGTGGGATCGTGGTTGGACTCTGGACAGTGGACTTTGTAGAAAGTATATAATATGTAATATATGTTATGTTACATATAATGCAAATCCTATGTGCATATACACCATGTTGTCCTCATGCAGTTCTTTGTTCATGGACATGTAGAATGATTTATCAGTGTTTTGATTTATCTGTTGTAGAAGGAACTGACAAGAAAGCTTTCAAGACCTTGATTTTAATTATTATTTAATCATACTAAGGAAGTAAAATTGGTAAATGAAACAGCAATTCCTCTTTCATATGAAAAAGAACATCATACATAACCTATTGGTAGAAATCTGTATAATTAGTATCAAGATGAAGTTATAATTTCTTAAATGGTACAAAATTCATTTGGATTTCAAATTTAAGGTTTTCATTGGTATGAGCTTCTTATTGATATGAAAGTGAAATGAATATTGATACTCTCATGAGCATTGTGCCTGTATAACACATTTAGAAATACAAGGCTTAGACCCAGTCCTTCTTTAATTTTTTTAACTGATTTGGGATGATTAGCCTGTGAATCAAAGGACTATAGCAAATTCATGACTTTGAGTTTATTGTTAGGGTGTTTTTTCTATATTTTATTTAGAAATAGTTGAGAGAAGTTAACAGACAACAGTCCAGGTTATCTTACATGGATAGTTGGATTTCAAAACTTCAGAAATCTATAGAATTGATGTCACAAATATTTCTATATTAATGTTCATTTTGACTAGAGACCTGTCTTCTCCTGACAGCTTCCTGTCTTGGATTCTAAGAAGAAATTGAGCATCCTTGGAGTTACTCCAGTTGTGGTGAGACAGCCACTAGGCAAGAATTGCCTCTCTCCATCTACAGACAAATTACTGTCCAGAAAAGGACACACATGCAGAATAGTCGACTGATTATATCTGCCTAGACAGAGTAATCAGCCCTTAATAATTCTGCAGCACTAAAGTCTGTCAGATGAGTTTGGGCCAGAAAGCTGAAGATTTTATGCTCCACTGTTCAGTAGTATAGGGGCTGTCCAGGTGTTCATTGGTCTCTATAAATTGCCTTAGTTTTAGAAGCTATGCTTAGTGCTTCCCATAACTTTAGTTAACTTAGTCATTATGGATTTCTGACAGCATTGAAGACCTATAGTCTCGTAGCCAATCCTGGCTATTTACCTTGAGAGGAAACATCTGTGTGGATGGTTTTCAGCTGACATTCATTCTAAAGTCAAGAAAAAGCCAGATTCAAAACTAAGTGTTTTAGTCAAGAAAGATGACAGAGGTTCTGGTTAGTCAACAAAAGGATGGACTGGGTATTAAGACTATCTTGTACCACACTGGTACAAATAGGAATAATTATGCTCTAATTGTATTTTGAGAGAAAAGATTTATTAAAACAGGAAGAGTAATATGTAGGAGGAGGGAATATGTAGTAATCTGTAATATGTAGGGGGAAGGAGTACCAAGAGGAAAAGATGGAGTAAGGAGAGAAGATAATGTAGATGAGAAGCTAGGTAATGAGAGAGAAAAAGAGAGAGAAAGAGAGAGGGGGCATGGAGGCAGAAGTTTACGTGTCTCCACCAGTCAAAGATAGTTTACATAGCTGGTGGGTATTGGGTTACACTTCTGATTGAGTATTACCATACTTATAAAGCCTTTGATTAACATTTAAAAAATTGTATAAAAGCGAAATGGAAAAGGGGGCACAGGATAGGGGTTTTCTAGGGAGGGGAAATTGGGAAATTGGATGGCATCTGAAATGTAAATAAAAATATCCAATAAAAAAAAAGAAAAAGAACATCATACATGTATAGACATATATATCATAAGAACTTCTTTCAGAAATATATTTATACTTGACCTTCAGAAATGTATTTATAATCAAAACAAAATTAATAATCCATATGGAAATGCATTGAAAAATCATTGATTTAGAAATAAATTTATCACACTTTAAAATGTACTCTATAAAGCAAAATGAAATGAATGTTTATAACATGTCCTTCCAGTAAAAATTTTGGGACAACAAACAATACAGGTTTATTCAAAAATTTCTATGCATTAAATGACAGTATAGGCCTTGTATCACCAAGATATAAAGATTTCAATTTCATTACTCTGAAACATGACATACTGATCTAAAATTTATATAGAAAGAATAGGAATGTAGCTCCATGGCAGTGTACTCATCTTCTAGTCATGAATCTCTTGGTTTAATCCCCAGTCCTTCAAATACAAGAAAATATACATAGAAGACACATAACACAAGATTTCCCAGGGGAATTTAATTTCATATTAAGTATAGAGTGTAAGATTTAAGATTATACAACTACAAGAATTGTTATGTTCAATGGCGAAAAAATTGGCACAAAACTATAATATTGAAGAAGCAGCTTTAAAACAACTAATTACAATTCATAATGTTGGGTTTCATGACATTTTCAAAAAGATGAGTTTTGTTCTCTTCTCTGTTTCCTCTCAAATGCTGTCAACGTCAAGCACTTCTCTATATCCTTATATTCCTATTCAATTTTTTGACATATACAGTATTTACTATTCTAGCCTTGGTTCCTCAATATCTATTCTGTCTGAATCTTTTGAATTCTTCTTTGCTTTTATAGTCCATAATGGCAATAGTCCACATACATTCACATGGACATGTCTGTGTTCTACAAACAACCTGAGTTGTTTTTCTTAATTTTTCATCTTACTGAATTTCTTTCCAATCTGTCACCTTACTGAATATGTCATGATTTTATTTTCCACTACAGTTGAACAAATTTCACTGCAATTTTCACTTGTCTATGGATGAACATCATGTGTCCCATCAGGACGGACGTCATGTCCTTAATATTGCGAAACATCAGTGGCTTACACGGATGCTCATGCCTGCTGTGGTAGGAGATGGAGTCCTTTGTGTGTATGCGGAAAACTTACATAGCTGTGTTTTGTGGTAATTCTATTTTAAATTTCTTGAAGAATGTTTATATTCACTTCTATAATGAATGTATTATTTTTCCCTCCCCCCAGTATAAAATGATGGTTGGTGATCACCACAACATCTTCAGCACTTGTTATTGTCTATTTTCTGGATGCTAATTGTTCTAAGGTCTGTAAAGTAGTCTCAAAATATTTCTAATTTCCATTTCACAGAAATGTTACATACAGTGAGTACATGTAAAAGGCATTTACTGTACTTCCATGCTTTGTTTAATGAATTTCTGTTGGTATCATTAATCTGATGACTGAAAAGTTTGTGAAAATATTGTTTAAACTTTGTTTTCCTTTTTAAAATATATATATTAAGCTCCTAAATAAAGTTCAAAAGTCAATGTTTTCTACCATCCTGTATGTTTTACCACACTAGGATTTTCCTTTTTTTTAATGTGCAGAATACTTTTATTTTCAAACCCTTCTACTACTAAATTTTTTGTGCAATGTCTGTAGTATTTGAGTCTTGTTGCTGCTACCTACATCTGTGTAGAAGCATTTTTCTGTCACGGCTGTAGCATTTCAGCTCTTCAATGAGTTGACAATTTTAGTGGAAAGTAGGAAGGTATAATCATAATCCAGTTTTTATGCATGCTGATATCCATTTTATCATGTAAGGTTAGAAATTTTGGCTACAAGACATTATAGAAAGAAATTGCTTTGGCTTTTCAAATTCTACCTGAGAACTGCTGAGACTCAGTAAGACAATTTGAGAAAAACAAAGAACATTCATTTACACTTTTGACTCAAAATCTCTCATTTCCTATATGGCTTTGGATCCTTTCGGAATCCGAGATTCTTGTAACTTGTAAACTGGAATCTGGCAATGATTTATGAGCTTAGTGAAGAAAAACAATACTAATATCGTTGCTAAAATATTTTGCTTTTAAATTGAATATGAATATGGATTCTAATTTCCCCTCACGCTTAGCAGCTTTTACTCTTGCCTTTATTTACAGTAATTTGTTTTGATTAATACTTCTTTGTACTGAATGTGATGACCTCACATTGGAGCATTAATTTGCATCCCTTCATTGTATTTCTTTAATTATTTAAGATATTGGGCCAGATTTGCACATTTTTCAACATCTGAACAGTTTCAATGTAACTTAGTCAAGTCATGAAACCATGTTAATTTGTTTCATATTTTATGATTTTTCAAATGTAGATTCAAATATTTTTATAGGATAGAGGGACAAGACAGTTCCTAAGAGTGCTTATTGATATTAGGTTCTACGTGAGTTCAGGTTGAAGTTTCTAATTGTGGCTTATCCCTACCTTCAAATGCATAGTTGGCGGATCCAAGAACTCTGGAGACTGTTGAAACTTACACTCCCATGCAGTCGCCCTCATCATTAAAAACACATAATGAAACACTATAAAAATATTAAAACTAAACATACTTTATACATTGGGAATATTTACTGTTTTAAAGTAATATTTTCAAGTATTATTTATTGCTCTTCTTAAGAAATTGTAAATATATTTCTTGTGAATTTCAGAATTAATGCATCTTAAAAATGCTTTCTTTGAAAATTGATCACAAATCATCATGTCTTTCAGAAGATATAAAAACATTTATCATTTTAACATAGAATTATGTGTTCTATAACACTGTCTGCCCTGGAAATAACTCTGTAGATGGGATTATCACAAATTAATTTGTCTGTGTGCCTCTATCTCTTGATGGCTATGTTAAATATATGCAGCACCTTGTTGAGTGAAAATATTATTCCTAAGGAAATCTGTCCAAAGTTTCCATTGAAATAATAGAGAACATTTACATTCCAACAAATATTTGAATGTTCTTCAGTGGAAGAGCTATACAAAAACAATAAAGTGATAACTATATTCCTTTAGCTAACATCATGAAGTAATCCAAATGATAATATATTTAAAGATTAATAGCTATAATAAATATATTTACTTTTTTATAGGAAAGAAAATGGCTTCTGAAAACTTGGCCATGGAAATTTTTCTCTCCTCTCAGATTACAGTGGGCATGATTGGAAATTCTTCAATACTAATTTATTATATCATTTTAATATCTACTGGAATGCTTTTAAAATCCAAAGACAAGATTATAGAGCACTTAGCTTTTGCTAACTGCTTGTATATCATCTCAAAAAGCATTCCACAGACACTGTCATATTATGGATTTATAGATTTCATGGATGATATTGGATGTAAGTTAATCAACTATATTTACCGAATAACAAGGGGACAGTCCCTGTTTGCTATGTGCCTACTGAGTTGCTTCCAAGCAATCACAATCAGCCCAAACAATTCCAGGTGCATAATGATTAAACACAGAGTCAGCAAGTACGTTGGCCCCTCCTGCTCAGTAGGCTGGCTTGTGCAACTCTTTCTAAACATCATGACTCCAGTAAGAGTATCAAGGCCCAGGTACATCAAAAATATGACTAACTGGAAGATTTATGAATACTGCTCATGGTTTGCTTCAGGAAATGTGGGAACTGGAATGTATATGTTCTTACTGTGCTTATCTGATGGACTGTGTCTGGGTCTCATGGCCTGCTCAAGTGTCTCCATGGTGAGTATCCTCTATAGACATAAGAAACAAGTCAAGCATATCCATAGCTCTCAGTACCTTCTAAGTGCCTCCCCTGAAAACAGAGCCACACAATCTATCCTCATCCTGGTATTCACTTTTGTCATCTCTTACTCATTCTCCTCCATTATGGTCATCTTTATGGCATTCTCCAAATATCCAATGCTACTGCGAATATGTGTAACATTTCTTGAATCATGCTTTCCCATAGTTTGCCCCTTTGTTCTCATGAGCAATATCAAGCCAAGTTTAAGCCTGATTTTTTCCTGCTTTTGTAAAAGATAGATTCATCCAAGTACAATATGAACCCTGGTCATTTGTCTTATCTTATACATTGTCTTATTCTTTTATCTGTTGTATAATGCTATGATTGCAGTTTGAAAATATCAATCATCCTGTAAACAATTCCTTCACTATATGGACTCATCAGAAGTCAGCTACCTATTATCACAACTTTATTGTTACATAATTTACTATTCAATATTGACCAAAATTTTTAATATATAAGATTATTATTTTATATAAATTGTTGTACAATATCAAGCAAAGTATAGTGAACACGAGGTAATACATGTGTAAGATTAAGAATTATCTAATGGACCAGAAAAATATACCTTGTGTTGAGTGTGAGTGTGTGTTTATGTGTGTTTAATATTCTTTTTATTTTATGTAAATGGGCATATCTCTTCCATGTCTATCTGTATACCTCATGTACAAAACCTGGACTGTGTAGAAGATATTTTGTACCCATTAGAACTTGAGTCATTGATAGTTTTGAGCAAGCAAACACATTGGGTGTTAAGAATAAAGCACTGGTACTCCGGAAGAGCAGTCATTGCTGTTAAGTTCCAAGCCATCCTTCCACAACTGAAATCTATTGATAACGTTTAAATATTTTAATTTTCTGCATATGTATTTGTTTAAGTGTGTACATGTCTACACTATACATGTCTGCTCCTCACAGAGGCAAGAAGAGTGTTTTGTAATCTCTGGAACTGTAGCCACATGTCAGTCAATGTGGATGCTTTGATAAACTCAGTACATTGGTAGATCACTACATGCTTTAAATACTGAGCCAGCTCCCAAGCTCCAAGCTCTTGTCTATGGCTACTTACATGCAGACACTACAATTCTCCAAGTGTCATGTCTGCTATCAATACATTTTAGAAATGGGGATGGAACCAGAGGGAAACTTAAGTAAATTAGTCACTCTGGCAAAGGCATACATAACATTTTCTATCATGTGAAATCATGGAACAAAGAAGAACCAAGTCAAATATAAGTTACAGTTGAAAAGATTCATAGAACAAAAAAGAAAGATAGAAGTGAGATGAAGAATGGCTGATATGACACAAACTTATATTTTACATGACTTTAATTATCACAATGTAATCCCTTAATATGGATAATTAGCATATGCTTTATAATAGAAAGAATTTCAGACCACTCATCACTCCCCTGGGGACAACTTGGTTCATTATGCTTTCATGGCTAGTTCTGTGCCTCTTCCTTCTTTATAGATAATATTACCTTTCTAGAAAGTTCATCAAATTACTTCAATTGTGTAAAATTATAGTGTTTGCATATATTAATTTTCTCAAGAAAATATACCTCTGGCCTTCTGCTTATTTCTAAGAAGTTATATGACAAACATACTTTATCTCTACCAACTGTTCCTAGGAGAAAGGTTTTTTTATTTTGTGAAAACTAAATGGGTCAAGTCTGCAGTGCCCTAGAGTGTACACACCCCAATGACCCAAGTAGTTAAAAGTTCTAATTTCTCCATGGTAGAAGGAATGATATTAATAAATTGTGCTTGGTGAAGAGGCCTTCAAATTCAGACTTTAACATCCTTCTTAAGAGGTAGTGATACAGTGTTTTCTATATAACCAGAACACTAACAAACCGTAAGTACTGTCTTCAAGTCTATTTAGAGGATCTACATCTACAATTTTAATTTGTTTCATTCAGATACCCCAACTTTATTTTTGTTTCCATTTGATGATTTCACAAAACAGAACAATTTTCCATCTTTGTGATTTTATATAACTGAATATTTATGTCTTCTTTGATTCAGTTCTTGTCTTCTAGTATAATGCATTATCTGTAAGAAATTTCTACATAATAAAGACATTATCACATGGTTCTCCAGCTTCAAAACAACTAACATAAGTTTTCACATTTTTCTGTTTCTTCTAGGAAATAGTTTTTCTAATCTTAATATAAAATCTTATTTGCATATATGATTTGGATGTAATAATACTGTAGTTGGCAAAGTTTAATACATGCATATTTAATCCTGGCTTACATATTTCAGAGGAACAATTTGTTTTCTTCTTATACATTGCACCATTGTGATTATTGGAAAATGTGTAAGGTGCTAGCTGATGAAATAATATTGCTAAATAGATATGAATACTCTGGGTTTGCAATCTCAGGGATGAATTTTTGCAGTGATGCTGTTTCTGCTAGAAATTGTATACTGAGTTTTCTGTGACTTATGCTGTAAACAGAGAATTTGAGTAAAGCTAGATGAGATAGCTTTTTACTCACTTTTGAAATTTTTCTTGAAATTTTCTCTCACATTTTAAAATGTCCAAAAATTTAGATATTAGCAGAAATGCTAAAACGTCTCACATTTGTCCCATCAAAATATTGAAATAATACTACAAATTTAGTGAAAGCATTTTCAAAATATGGAGTTGGATTAAAAAAGTTACCCATAAAGCACACACACACACACATACACACAGACACACACACACAGACAGACACACACACACACACAGACACACACACACACAGACAGACAGACACACACACACAAACACACACACACAGACACACACACACATACACACAGACACACACACACACCCCTCACATCCTAGCAATAAGAAAGGCAGGATCTTGGGACATACAAGAAGCATTGATAGATCTGCTATTTATTTTCTTGTTCCCTAGACAAAATACCTGACAAAGACAATTCAAAAAAGGGTTGGTTTCTTTTACTCCACAGTATGAATGTAAAGTCTGTCATGGTAAGGTAGAAAGAGTGGGAAGATGGATTTGAAGTGATAGGTTCATGAGGTACATGTTACCAGTGAGTAAGAAGTCACAAAGTATAGACAAAAATTGCAGTGCTCGGGTGTTTTGGGAATTGGTGCTTTTTATTTAGAATATACATCAACCTATGGGATGGTATTACACAAATGGAAAATGGATCTACTGCCCTCAATCAAACCTGTCTGAAACACCTTTACTGTCATACAGACAATGAAGAGTAACTATCCCAAATGCATATCATCAACTTGACAACCATATGATTTTTATTTATAAAAATAAAGTTTTACTAAAATTCTATACTTTTGAGTTAAAATGGCACAGGATTCCCAACTTTAAAATGCATAATTATTCATGAAGGGGTAAATAAACATATACTATAGTTGATGTAAAACTTCCAATACAAAATTAACAAATATAAAAATGTTCACATGCACATACACAAGCACACACACACAAATATAAATGTGCATATGTAAACCACCAAATATTAATGCTCATGATACACTTTAATCATTTCAGAAAACTGGTCTTCATTATGTTACTGTCAAAATGGATGCAAGTGGAGTGTTGGGGAAGGAATAATTAACACTATGTACATTTGAAAAATTCATATGGGAGGTCGGTATATTTTTGTTTGTTAAAGTATTTATTTAAGGTTATTTTATATACAGAGTATTGCAATAATATCGCAATTCATAGGGTGTCCATCAAAAGGCCTTGAGATGCATGCACTTGAGGTTTTGAACTGAGTGTCTGGAGATCCCTCAAACAGTATAAATGACTGTCACTGCAGTTGGTTACAAGCCACTATTGTATGACAAGACCATCTTGCCAAAGACAACATACACTTTTGAGATGGAACATGTGAAATTAAGTTTGTATTGACCAATGTGTTTTCTACGAGCTTGATATGTTCCTTTGCATCTGAGATGCACTGAGTTTATTTGAGGAAGTCAGTCATATTCTTACCCACCTGTGAATACTGTGAACTACAACAAAGACTGGCCTACTAAGATATTCCCATTGCTACATTAACAGCACAAGTTTTATTAGGGTAATCAGCCACTTTCCAGTTGCACTTGGGGCTTTCTCTATAGCAGTGGCTCTCAAATGAATCTTGACTATTGGACAACAAATATTTCCTAGTATCTGAAAGACTGCTCATTAGAGAAATTACACTCATGAAGTAGCAACCAAAATAAATTTGTGGTTTTAGATTCATAAGAATAGAGAAAATATATATATTTATGTATGATTTTGAGCTACAGATTGAGAATCACTGGTCTCTAGGAAGCCTAGAGCAGCTAATTGGACCAGAAACACATGGTTGAGAATTGAGCAGGTTCCATGAACTCAATGAATGCCATTATTTTACTAAGTGGACATACTATCCTACTACACTTTAAATTCATATATCCTTAACTTTAGGATAGCACAACATTCAGAATCAATTAGAGAAATTTATGTGTGCTGTGAAGATAGTTATTGAATTGATCAAAATGCAAAAAATATAAAATGAGTGAGTCTGTAAATCCCTTTCCTAAATGGGATATCTTTATCAATCCCCAACCAAAATTTCAGATAACATCATGATAAATAGGATAGAAAAATTCAAAGGGCATTATGTGAAGGAGTATCATAAACAACAACAATAATAACAATAAAAATAACATCAGTAGTAGTAGTAATAGTAGCAGTAGTAGTAGTAGTATCTGATGGCTCTGTCTGGGCACTGCACTCATAAAGTCACAATAGATGGGAATTTTGCAGCCTGTGGGATTTCTGTGGTTTTGGGTATAAATTTTTCATCTTGGTAACACAGACAGACAATATTAAGTCAGTCAACATTCTAGTGTGAGGGAAGGACTCATGAGAAGCTAGCACCAGGTGAGAAAGTTTTTGACAATTCATGGATTCTGGGCAGGAGGCAATTTTCACTAAGTGTGAACCCCTAGAATTCTGGCCAAGCACCAGTAGATAATCTCACACATCTACAAGTATATGGACAGCAGAAATTGACATTATCAGTTGGTTATTATTTTTTAAAATGGATTTATGAAGTTTGGAGAATTTGGTAATGTGAACGCATATCTAGAGGACTCCACAGGACAAGCAAACCAGTCAACATCATCAAATGCCACTTTACACAAATACAACATTCTCAAAGAGTTAATGAAGATACTATATTTTAAAAACAATCTAATAGATACCACATTCTGCATTCCAGATCTTTTACTAAAGACCAGAGCTATTTCAGGCTCCATGCTCTTCAACAAACTCCACCTGTACAACCTACAATAGTCTCCATATTCTGGCCTACCTAACCACTTTTCAGAAGGCTTCTGCTTTACTGGAAGACATGACATACCAAGAATCCAAGAAGCAACATTGGTACTTAAAACCCTAGAGATCACACCTTTAGCCAAAGCCCCAGCAAAGACATCCTACTGGAAGTGAAGACATGCTTTTCAGCAAAACTCCAGGCCACTCAGGCAAAAAACAAAACAAAACAAAACAAAAAAAAAACAGAGAGGAAACCAAAGCCAAGTACAGAAACAGAAAAAATAATGCATCCACCTTACAAAGACAAACTGAGAAATCAACACCTGTCCTCAAATAACCCTAAAGCCAGATGATTAGAACCCAGCATGACAACATCATCAACAAAAGTCAGGGCAGTATGACCAGAGCCAGCTGTCCTATTACTATCATTTATTATTAAAATCTCTCAAAATAGATGGATTCAATTTCTCAATAAAAAGATGCAAGCCAAAAGAATTGATGTAAAAACAGGATAAATTCTTCTGCTTCATACATAAACAGCAGCACAACATAAAAAGGAAACATTGCCTCAGAGTAATTGGGTAGGGCAAGGTTTTCGAAGCAGATGGGCAAAAGTGAAAACTGATGGAGTCATTCTATTATGTAACAAAATGGAACTCACAAGGCCAATACAGAGAGATTGAAAAGATACTTGATACAAATCAAATGAAAAATATACCAACATAAAGTCTCAATTATGAACATTTATGCCCCGAGAAAATAAGCACTGAGAGTTGTAAAAGAATAATCATTAATTCTTAAAATGCATATGAATCTCAACATATAAAGATTTGGATGCTCAAACACCCCACTCTTACCAATGGACAGGTAATCCAGACAGAAACTTGTTTAAACATTAATGGCCTAGTCAGCCATATGTGGCTACTGACAAAGTCTTGGCCTCTGATGGAAAGCGTTAATTCTGTTAAGAACAAACAATCATATATCTTGTGGATAGGTAGCATTTGTGTAAAAAGTACTAGCTTACATGAGAACAAACGATCATTAGATCTTATGAACAGGCACATAGTGACCTGTTCTGCTCTGTTTCTTCTGCAAACTTTTCACATAGCCAGTATCCTGTTTTTGAGAACATCTATACTCACCCTGAGAACACCTGTGCTCCCCAGAAAGAAAGAGAACCTATGTCATCCCCCTCCCCATATCCTGCTTCTATGTATATATAACCTGGTTTGGGAAAAATAAAAATACGACAGCTTCATCAGACTTCTTGACTTGCTGCCCTTCTTCATGTACCCTTGTCCCCCATTCTCTCTTTCAGGTAGTCCCCCAGTCCAAGATCTCCACCCAGGAGACTGGGACAGAAACTAAACACAGAAGTAATGGTCCCCATATACAATAGGGCTCAACTGGATACAAAAGTTATCTACAGGTCAAAGACACAAGAATATATTTTCTTCTCAACATCTCACAGTTCCCTCTCCAAAAGTGACCTCACAAAGCAAAAGGCAAGAGATAGAAAAAAATAGAGTAGTCTCCTGTATGTTATTAGACCAGAAACAACAGAAAGCCTACAAATTCATGGAAAATAAACAACTCTTTACTAAATGAACACTGGATCAAGGGAAAAGAAGAAAGAAATTAAGTACTACTCAGCTATTAAAAAGCAATCACTTCATGAAATTTGCAGGCAAATGAATGGAACTTGAAAATATCATCCTGTGTGAGGTAACACAGTCACAAAAGTACACATGTGGTATATATTCATTGACAACTGGATATTGGCCAAAAGAAAGTTCAAAATACCGAAAATACAACTCACAGATATTACAAAGCCCAAGAAGAAAGAAGACCACACCAAACTGTGGATGCTACAGTCCTATTCAGAAAGGAGACAAAAATAATCTCCAGGAAGTGAAGGAGTGAAGGATCTGGAGGAGAGAGAGGAGAAGGAGAGAAAAAGGTGGGCAGTTCAAATATGGGAGGAGATGGGTGAGAAGTACAGAAGTCAGGAACTTGAAAAGTGATGTGTAAAAGAGGGAGTGGGAAAACCAATAAAAAAGAAACAAAGAGAACAATATAAAGAATCAATTAAAACAAAGATTTGTTGTGGGGTTTTTTTGAGAAAATTAACAAGATAGACAATCCTTTGTCCAAACTATGTAGATGACAAAGAGATTATTCAAATTAACAAAACCAAAAGTAGAGTCATAATAACAGACCCCAAAGAAATCCCAATAATCATTATGTATTATGTCAATAACATGTACTTCACAAAATTGCAAATTCTAAGTGAAATGGACAATTTTCTAGCCAAATACCACTTAGCAAAATTAAACAAATATCAAATCAACAAAATAGGCCTACTACCTTGAAAGAAATACTGTACCTATTAAATCTTGCGAAAAAACAAAATGTCCAAGGTCAATAGTTTTAGCAGAGTATTCTGTAAGTCTCAAAGAATTAATACCAATTCTCCTCAAATTATTTCAAAACTTAGAAACAGAAGGTATATTGCCAAATTCATTTTATGACTCTTGGTCACTCTGTTACTCAAACCACACAGAGATTCAACAAAGACATATAAAGATCACTTACCCTGATGAACATTGATGAAAAATTATTCAATGAAATACTCACAAGTGAAACCCCAAAACAGGATAAGACAAACAAAACAGGACAAAACATCAAACATTGTTATAGGGTTTGGTTCATTAGAGTTTACCTTGGAGATAAAGAAAAGATTCAACATAGGAAAATTTTTCCACATATTCCACCATAGGAAAAAAACCATGAAACACACAAACACACACACATACACACACACACACATACACACACACACACACACACACACACACACTCACACACACACACACACACACACACAATCATCTCATTAGTCGCAAGAAAAATAACCAATGGCAAAAAAAAACCTTGGAAACCATCTAACACCACTTCATGATAATACTCTTGGTGAGAGAGATACAAGAAACATCTCTAAGTATATTAAAGGCAATGCAAAGCAAGGTGGTAAGCAACATCAAATTAAATGGAGACACATAAATAAGAAATTTCTCTAAAATTAGGAACAAGACTAGACTGTCCATTCTTGGCTTATCAATTCAATACAGTAATTGATATTGTAGATAGCACAATAAGAAAACCAAAATATCAAGAAAATAAAAATGGAAAAAGAATTAAAATTATAACTATTTGTACATGACACAATACTATACATAAATGGCTCCCAATTTCTATCATAGAACTCCTACAGCACATAGGAGTCTTCAGTGAAGTGGCTTGGTAGGAAATTAATTCAACACAAACAAAACAAAACAGAACAGAAATACAAAAGAAAACAGTTCTTGGACCTGAAATTTTCTGTATTTTAAGATCCCGACTAAAGTTATTGAAATTCGATGTCAAGCACTTTTATTCACTGAAATATCTTCTCATCTCATGTGTGATTAAAATTCAAGAATGTAGCTCATGTGAGAAGACAGTGAGTTCCAACTTGGAAGAAGCAAGCAATGGAACCTTACAGTGTTCCTCATAGGTATCCCTTATACACTCAACTGTGTGGTTATCAGTTTTCTTGTTTCAACTTATGGGATCCCCAAACAGAATTCAGATCCTCACATTGGGAAGTAAGAGGTGTTATGCTCTGAGTCAATTCACTGGCCCCTTTCAGACTTTTGAAATGTATTTCAAGTTCTAGTAAGTACATATTAGTTGAAAAAGTCTGGTGATGGAAGTTGTACAATGGAATGTTATTCACAGAGAGAGACAAAAAGGGCAAATGTGTTCTAATAATGAAAGAAATAAGGTAAGTAAGTTAACTTTGGTGAATTCAGAAATTCCATGGCAGTTATAGGTTTAGTCTGCTTGATAGACTGCTAGATCCTCAGTTGGTGAGTATATATGGAGGATATTTCTTGCTCCTGTGTAAGCTTCCTAATACATGGAAGCTGCTAACTGCCATATGGAGGAATATCACTGTATATGGAAGCTTCTTTCTGTTAGGTGCCATGTTCACATTCTGTACACCCTTTGCAAATGATTCCTTATGTATACCGAGCTTCTCCATATAGTATACATTTGAAGGCTGAGAGGATCCAGAATTCTATAAGAGGTACTTTGAAATGCTGTGAGAATCTTGCAGCTCTTGCCTTGCCCTGAATGTCTTTGGAACCAAAAGACATTGGAATGGTGAAATTGTTTAGGATGCTGGAGTGACAGGGAAATTCCCTCTAGGGCAAGGACATGCAACTTGCTTATATTTCAGTAGAAATGCAGTTACTTTTGCATGCCTCCCTGTCATTATCTTTGTGCTCCATGATCTGACATAAATGTACCTGTCCAGTTTCCTAATTGCTTCCTTGGGGTAACTTGTTTAGTTTAAACTTCTCGTTTACATTACTTTTGTATTGTTTTCTGACAGGAAAACATTAAAAAGTTACTTCAGATGCTTGTGAGGATGCTGTCATCATGGGTATAGAGCTGAGTTGAAAATCACCATTTTTGGGGGGAAGTATATCAGGAAATAATGAACCTTTAAGTCAGGGAGATCTTCTCACCATTTTCAGCAGACACTTACTTCTTGTGGAGTCCACCTTCTTCATGGAATCTTTTTGGGCTGAACTGAGTGACCAGTGAATAGGACTAATGAAAATTAAAGTCATTAAAAAGCAATCCTTGGAGAATTCATATTCATGCTTTCCTTGCATTGTATTTTCTTCCTAACTACTTCACTTAATCTCAGTTGTACATAAAATCTTAAATAAGAATGAATTTCAACAACTCTGTTTAAAGAAGGGAGGGCTTGGGGAAGGAAGAAATGAAGGGAGGAAGGGAGGAAGGAAGGAAGGAAGGAAGGAAGGGAGGGAGGAAGGAAGAAAGGAGAATGAAAGGAAGGAAGGCAGAGAGACAGACAAACAGACAGACAGACAGACAGACAGACAGACAGAAAGAAAGAAAGAAAGAAAGAAAGAAAGAAAGAAAGAAAGAAAGAAAGA
>JADRCG010007098.1:0-35341 GCA_019844195.1 Rhabdomys dilectus
CTCCAGTGTCAATCATGACCTGAAAGGACTGTAATGGATCAGACAGAAAGAGCATTCCATAAATGATATAGATTGACATCAGATACATAAATGAAACTGTGGATTTCTCACTCATTTATCTGCACAAACAACATAACTCTGCTCTCACCTTTGGAAGTCAAGAATGAATTCACTCAACAGGCAAATAACAGATATACATTAAAAAAATAGTTTCTTTTTATAATGGAAAAAGAGCCTAAGACACATGAATAATAAACACCTTTCCAGTTTTCAACATGTTTATCTATCAGGAAAATGTAAATTAATAAGATAGTTTTAAATTTTATCTAATCCAATGAACAGAGACACTGATTAAAGAAATAAATGACACAAAACACTGATGAGTAAGTGGAGAAAGTGGAAACACAATGCATGGTTATTTTCACCTTATGTAGTTCCTGTGGCATTTTGTCTAAATAGTCTTCCAAAATATAAAAATCACAAATATAATGTTATTTACCTACAATACTACTGCATGTTAGCTCAGCACTTTCTACTGGAAATATAGCATATCAGCTGAGCAGCAATATCACAGTTTACAAAGATTTAAGAAACATGATAATATATACTATGAGTAGGAAAAGAGAAGAAAACTAGAAACCATGTGCACTTATTAATAAGAAATTATTAACTCAGAAACCCAAGTGTGAAAGGAAAGATAGCACTGACTTGAAGCCTTAAAACCACTGTAGCAGAAAACAGTCTGTGTGGAGGTTGGTGTCTGATGGGATAATAGGATCATATCTAGATGTGATTTCTACAGTACTTATGGTATCTCATTCCAAACTCATACTATAGGAAATCAGAGAGAGGGATGGTCTTATTTTAATAACCAAGTGAAGTCACAATCTCCCCTCCACAGATATGAAGGCAAAGCTGGCTCCCTGCATGCAAATGCATCTTCTCCCTCTAAGTTATATTTCCTCCTGGGCTGTTGCAGTTCTTATCTCTCTCACTGAAGGCTGATCTCTGAAGCTTAAAAGATGAGACTTTTGAGTCTTCTGTACCTGTTGACAGCCCTTCCTGGTGAGTGTTCCCATTTCATACATGTGTCATGTGTCATGTGTCATGAATTTGTTTTTCAACATGTGTAATTGACAGAATTGTATTTTCTTCTCTGAAGTTATCCTGTCAGCGTTGCAGCTTCAAGAGTCAGGACCTGGGCTGGTGAAACCCTCTCAGTCACTGTCCCTCACCTGCTCTGTCACTGGCTACTCCATCACCATCAGTGGTTATGACTGGAGCTGGATCCAGCAGTTCCCAGGAAATAAACTGGAGTATATGGGGCACATACGCTATAGTGGTAGCACTAACTACAATCCATCTCTCAAAAATCGAATCTCCATCACTAGAGACACATCCAAGAACCAGTACTTTCTGCAATTGAATTCTCTGACTACCGAGGACACAGCCACATATTACTGTGCAAGACACAGTGGGGCATTTCCAGTGTGAGCTCAGACATAAACCTCTTTGTAGAGCAGCTCTGGACCAATAGGGGGCAGGCAGCACACACCAACCATAGGAAATCTACTTTAGACTAGGGAAAAACTATTCTTGCCCCAAACTCTGGCATGAGACTCTCTCTATTCGTCTCTCTCTCTCTCTGTGTCTCTCTCTTTCTTTCTTTTTCTCCTATGTCACAGGTGATGAAAGCATTGGTGATTTGGCATCATGTTGATAGCACACTAATGGCCACAATTAATTATCTATCACTCTTAAGAATGACCCGCAAGAAACTCTGAACTCTTTTAGTTCTTAGTTTTTATGTTTTTTTATTTTACTTACTCACTTTATACCCCACTCACTACCCCCAACCCAGCCTCTTCCTTACACAATCTGTCCTCATTACTAACCTACCCTTCTCCTCTGTGCGTCTGGGCTCCCTCTGATTTTCTCACCCTCTCATCCTGAAAGTTCTAGTCTCCCTGAGGCTAGTTGTTTCCTCTCCAATAAAGCCAAATGAAGCATCCTTGATAGAGAATACAGCCCCTTATACAGAAAAAGGCTTTTCAGATAACCCCGTCCAGTTCTGGACCCATATGAAAGTAAATCTGCACATCTGTTACATATGTTTGGAGATGCCTACATCCAGCTTTTTTATCAAGTTTTTGTTGGAGGGCCAGACTTCTGAGAGTGAAAGATTCAGGCGCATTGCTTCTGTTATTCTTTCTCTGAAATCCCTATCATATGCTAGGTCCACAATGTTTCCTCCTAGTTTTCTATAAGAGCCCCTATAAGTTCCGTCCACTGTTTCCCTTTGGGTGTCTGTATCTGAGTTAGCTGCTGGGTGAAACCTATCTGAAGACAGTTATGTCAGGCTCCTATCTTTAACCATAACAGTGTATCATGACTTATATAAACAATTGGTGCTTGAACATGGGATGGGTTTTAAGTCAGGTCAGTTATAGGTTGTCCAATTCCCTCAGTTTCTGCTCCACCTCCAATGATAGAATGTCTTATATACAAGATAAATTGGGGTTGAATGTTCTGTGGGTGAATTTGTGTCTTTATATCTCCACTGAGGTTTCTGCCTGGTTACAGAAGGTGACTTCTTTGAGTTCCAAATTAGCAATGTAGTGAGTCACAACTAAAGTCACCTCCACTGATACTTGGGTAACTACCATATCCCAGGTCTCTGTCTTATCTTGTAGATGCTCCCCACTCTTTACCCCTAGCAGTTGCAGATTTCTATTCATTTTTGTGACCATCTAGCCATCTCCCATGTTCTTAACCACACATGATCCTAAACCTCCCATTCCTATTTCCATTCCTCTTCCTTCCAAGTTCTGTCTCTCCATAGATTTTTATGACTATTTATTCATTTATTTTGGCTTCAGTGTATTTTAGTAAGGTGATGCTGTATTAATGCTTCTTTTCTCAGAAAAATTTTCCAATTGAAAAATTTTAGATTGAAAAATTCTATCAGGACCAAATCATAGTTCACCAATAAAAATACTCAGCATAGTTACCTAAGACACACCAGACTAAGCACTATTGTCAGACCTTCAACAAAGAGCAACCCTGTTTCCAAGATTGTTCTAGGCCTATTAAGAAAAGCTGTTTTTTCATGTTTTGTGAACCCCAGAGGCAAAATGTGTTATCCTTACCCTCCAAAAAAGATGGAAGCAAGTTAACATAAGTTGTTTTTTTTTAAGATATACTAAAAAAAAAAAAAACTCTTAGAGAAAATGTCTTCTGTAGGACATGAAGGTGTCATATATGAGATATAACAGAACTGAATATATGCTGTGTGGACATTTGGCTGAATTCTTACCTGGGAAGGAATGAAGGTATTCGGCTAAATCATTATTAGTGGATTCTTAGGTTTTGTAGTAGGTATGACAGTGTCTCTGGGGTTAAGGGGAATAAAAATATGAGAAAGTAAGTAATACATGATGGAGAAAGAGAGAGAGAGAGAGAGAGAGAGAGAGAGAGAGAGAGAGAGAGAGAGTCAAGAATAATAGTGCTCTGAGTCCATTTTTCCCAGTTACTCCAATTTCTTTCATTGTAGCAGTTATAAGCCTTGTGATTACACAAACTATAGCTCTTTTCTGTATCAGGATTTTTTTCTACATTGTATTTTCAGTGGAGCTCAGTGGTTGGGCAGGAAAAGAGGTAGGCACAGTGAGGAGTTGGAAGTAGGAAGGAAAAAGAGATGAAGCAACATAGAGGAAGAACCATGGATCTCTAGCAGTCCCGGGTATCAATTTCCATAAAAAGTATAGATACTGGGTAACAATTATAATTGGTTGAGCATCTTATGTATTGAGCATTTCCTAATACATAAATCCACTGGATAATCTGTAAGATTTAAGAGTCTTCATTCTATCTGGAACCACAATCATAGCTGGTATTGTCTGGGGCTTAGCAGAGAGCCATTAGAGTGACAGGGCTGGCCAAGTTCTATGCATTAGGGCATAGTCTTTATGAAGCTGATTGGGAAATAGCTGACACAGTAACATCTCATGGGGTGTTTTTGCCCTCTGGCTGCTTCTAGCTGTGCAGCACTTGGCCTCTGGCCTCTTCTAGTGCAGCAACTTGGTGGGCAGGCCAGATAGCTAACAGAGCCAGACCACCATGGCATTTCTAAATATCACCTGTTTTATTTGGGCATCACATGCAATGGGAGAGACTTGAGAATCAAAGAGGGAGCTCTATTTGCTGTCGGGGCCCAACATGTTCCCCCACTAGAAGTGGCCAGAGGCCAAGTGCATAAGATCTAGACTTACAAGATGCTAGCATGGCCACTGGCTCCATCAATCCAATCACATCACCTCCTCAAAGCTCCTCTAAGCCCTAGATAAAATCTACCATGCTCACAGTATCTGGTAGAATGAATTAACAAGATGCAAACACAATTAGAATTGTTAACCAATATCTAACATTTAGATGTAAATTATTACCCAGGACTGCTTTCGACCCATCCATCCTCCTCCATGTTTGCTAGCTCTCTTCTCCCTTTCCTCTTCTCTTCTTTCTCTCCTTCCAACTCTAGCTCCATCCATCTCTTCTACTGCCCAATCACTGAGCTTTACTGCAAATACAATGTAGCAGGAAATTATCCTGCAACCCTTTTCCAAAGAAAGCAAACCAGATGTGCTCTGTATAAGTAGATAAGAAAATAGATCCATATTTGGCACCTTGTACAAAGCTCAAGTCCAAGTGGATCAAGGACCTACACATAAAACCACATACATTGAATCTAATAGAAGGGAAAGTGGGAAAGATTCTCCAAATCATTTGATATTCTAGTGTTGTGAATTCTCTTTTTCTCAATAACCTAGTTTTGATTGGGTTGTTTGTGTTTATGGAGGTTAGCTTCATGAGTTCTCTCTCAATTTTGAATATTACCCTCTTTTGCATGTGGGGTAAGTGAAGTTTTTCTCCCAATCTGTAGGTTGCTGATTTGTCCTATTTACTATGTATTTGTATTACAGAAGATTTGCAGTTTCATGAGTTACCATTTATCAATTCTTTATCTTAAAGCCTGTTCCATTTCAGGTCTGTTTAGAAAATTCTCCTTTTTCATCTGCCTCTTGCCAAGGAGACACAGTCTCTTTTCCATTTTCTGTTCTATCAGATTCAGTTTATCTTGTTTTATCTGGAGGTCTTTGATCCAACTGGACTTGAGATTTGTACAAGGTGACAAATATGGATCTATTTTCATTTTTCTACATGCACACTTCTACTTACAATAGCACCATTCATTGAACATGCTTTCTTTTTTCCATTGTATACTTTTAGCTTCTTGGTGAAAGATCTAATGTTCATAAGTGTTTGGTTTTATTTCTGGGTCTTCAATTCTATTCCATTGATTAAGATGTTTGTCTCTGTATCAATACTATACAGTTTTTTTATCAGTATATCACTGTATTATAACTTGAGGTCAGGAATGCTGATTCCTCCATGAGCAGAACTCAAGTATGTTAACAAGCAAAAAGCCCCAAGTGAGGATTCCTCAATACATCTCTCAATCTAGACTCACACTATAAGAATCCAGAGATACTGATGGTCTTATTTTAATGACCCAGTACAGTCAATATTTACCCTCCCCAATCATGAAGGCAAGGCCTGTTCCTTATATGCAAATTAATCTTCTACCTCTAAGTCAAGTCCCCTCCTGGTTTGTAGGAGGTCACATCTCTCTCACTGGAAGCTGATCCCTGAAGAAAAGGGGGTATAGCCTATAAGATGAGTGTTGAGCCTTCTTAAACTGTTGTCATCCCTTCCTGGTAAGTGTTGCCATTTCATACATGTTTCCCGGAGCAGTTTTAAAGTGGGTGATTGACAGAACTGAGTCTTCTTTTCTTAAGGTATTTATCTAATGTGCAGCTTCAGAAGTCGGGAAAAATTCTCCCAGTCACTGTCCATCAACTGTTCAGACACTCCATAACCAATAGTTATTCTTACTGTCACTGGATCAGGAAGATTCCAGCAAACAACTGGGTTGGATGGGGTACATATGCTACAGTGGTAGCACTACCTACAACCCCTTTTTCAAAAGTAAATCTCCATCACGAGAAACAGATGCAAATACCAGTTGATCTCTGTGTCTACTGAGGACATAGCTACATATTACTGTTCAAGAGACATAATGTGGGAGACTATGAGTGTCACAGAAATGTTCCAGTGGGCTTCCAGTCCACTATCATATATTTGGACTCTCAAACGCATCCAAAGTCATGAACTCTGAAGCTATCAGTTTCCTGGCATTTTTGGTTGGCATACAGAAGGCAGACAGTCATGTGATATAAAATAAAATTTTATATCTGTGTGAGCCCAGTAGTAAACCCCCTTGTAGAGCAGCTCTGTACCGACATGGGGCAGGTAGAATACACCAAACAGGAAATCTACTTTAGGGTAGGTAAAATCATTTCTTAGCCAAAACTGTGGCTCAAGACTCCTGCTGTACTGGAAAACACACTGGTCTAAAAACTTCAGTTAATATAACGCTCACAGCCCACTCAAACTCCTTAAATTATACCCAGAAGTATTCAATGGCACCACTTCCAAAAGGATCTGCAAGCAGCCAACTCTGAACCATAATCATTCCTTTCAAAAAAAAAACAAAAACAAAAAAAAACAAAAAAAACAAAACAAAACAAAACAAACAAAACAAACAAACAAAAAAAAACTGAAGGGACAAAAATGCAAAAATGGAGAAAAGCCTGAGGGAAGAGTTCCAGTGACAAACCCAACTGAGGATCCAACTGAAGGTGAAAGAGCCAAGATCTGACACTATTACTGATGCTACACTGTGCTCACAGACAGGAGCCTAGCTAGCATGGCTGCTCTCTGAGAAGCACAACAAGCATCTGACTAAGACTGAGGCAGATACTTCCACCCAACCAATGGACAGAAGCGGGGGACCCCTGTGGCTGAATTTAGGAAAAGATAGAAGAAGCTGAGGAGGAGACCCAGAGGAATACTAGTAGTCTGCACTAACCTGGCCCTCCCTGCAAAATCTCTCAGACTCAGAGCCAGCAACAAGGCAACATACACCAGCTGATATGAGACCCTTTGATACATATATAGCAGAGCACTGTGTGCTCCTTCCTTAGTGAGAGTGGATGCACCTAACCCTACAGAAGCATGAGGCCCCAGGGAATGGGGAGGTGTGGTGGGATGGGGTGATTGGGTACATCCTCTTGGATATGAGGGGGAAGAGGTATGGTATGAGGAGCAGTCAAAGGACCGATGAGCTGGGGGGGAAAGAGTGGAGTGTAAAAAAGGTTAAGATATAAGAAGTTTAAAAATTCAATTTAAAAAGAAAAAAAGAAGAATATATATGGTCTGAAAAATAAATCTGTCATAAGTTATATGCCCTCCTTAACCAAGTGAGAAATATACTCTTTCATGATTTCTGCAATGCTAATTCAAAGAAAAATCTTCTTAATTTCTTTCCTGTTACTGTTATAGAACACAATAATGAAGGAAACTTATCAAACACAATGTTTAATATGTCTTATATCTTGAGAGGACTGTAGCATGACAGGACAGTATGTTAATAAGAAGAAACAATGTTAGCTGAGGCAATTCAAGATCATGACATGCTCAAGAAGTAACAAATAGAGTTACAGAAATCTGAGAATAGTGTAAATTTTTTTGAAGTTTCAAGCCTGCCTTCAGTGACATATTTTGTCCAAAAGAGACACACTGACTAATCCTTCTCAATTAGTTTCACCACTGTCTTCAGCTCTCCTCTTTCTTCCTCAGGAATATCTGCAGTGAAAAAAAAACCCACAGTACTAGGCTGAAGGCCTAGTCCTGACTAAGAAACTGCCATGTCTTTCCCACAGGATCCTTCTTCAGGGTATGTGTTTCCTGGCGCTGGTCCTGTGCTTTGTATGTGTGCCCTGCTGTGTCACAGAGATATTGCAGGGAGCTTCCATTCCCCTATAACACATGTGGAATCTCAATAACATGAACTCATCAGCTCTCAAGTTCTCTGAACTTCTGATTGGATTCTAGTGGGCAGAAACCATGATGTATAAAATAAAATTATATATTTGATTTGATGTATGTTCATTGTATTGATTGTTTCCAACAAAAGTATTCTTTCTAGTTCCGGGATACTGTCTACATCATATAAATGACTAAAAAAAAAAAACTAGATAATACTACCCCAAAAGCAGTTGAAAGAACAAAAGTTATTTTTATCAAAAGAGATGTTATTTAAAAAACAGCATTTCACATAATCAATGTGTCTCATCACCTGAGCAACAAAATTTAATATCAGAAGTAGATTTAATCTCATGTATTGTGGTGTAAGCAGGACAAAATATGTGTTAACATTTGTGACTATGCTGTTAGTTACACAAGATTCCATGTGTGGATGCTTAGAATATGAGATTGTAAATATGTAGTTATCTTAGGTCAAGAACATTTGCCTCAGATAAAATATGTGTTCATGTTTTGTTTACTGAAATGAAATTACCTCAGATGTTTTCCAGTCACATTGAGAGAGATTTTAGAATTTCATTAGAAAAGTCTGATTCTGACCAATTCTGTTCACAGAGAAGAGCTGTACACACTGTAGAGAAGCACAGACCCAGATACTGGGGATGACACTCCAGATACTGAGCTTGATCTGGAAATGTGACAGCTTGTGATGCTGTTTAAACTTCACGTTTTTCTTTAAAAAATAATTATCTAACTACATATTATTGTCATTATGGTAAATGAACAAAATGACACTTGCATCTTCTCTGAGTGTTGTCTTCTCACAGATTTCCACCACAGAGCTTGCTATATAGGAAGGGTTGATACAAATAGGGGCTTCTGCTACTCATCAAACCCACTCCAGTGCTGAGCCTCACCCTGGGTAGATGAGCTCAACCCTGGATTCCACCGAGGTCCTCCAATTCAGTGATTAGTCCCGAAAACAGACTACTCATTATAGATTGGGCTTAGACGTGTTATCCTTGTAGCTCTTTTAATAAGTAATGCACAGAGAAGAGACACTGTTATTGTAAGAGGACATGCACAGGAGGGACAGAAGATATATGTTAAAGTTTTTTGATGAGAATTATCTCTGTTTTTAGGCATACATGGTGAGGTGGATGTGGTAGAATCTTGATATTGATACAATGTCGAATGTTCCTCAAAGTCTCTTGTGAAGCTGCTGTATTCATCTTCAGTGATTAGTGGATGCACTCTAATTCACCAAGTTCCAGGGAAATGGCTAGCATGGTTAATATAAAAATATGACAAGAGCATAAAAACTATTCAGAGGCTGTGAAGGGCAATTTGCCATCTCCAGGGACAATTCTAAGAACTTATTGTATCTACACATGAACAGTCTGAGAAAGGAGGACACTGTTATATAATTCCATGTGAGATACCTTGTAAGGAAAATAAATTGTGAGCTCTGGCACAAAACTTTCTACAAGATGCTCATGTCCAGCAGGGGGCACTGGCACACAGGGAACTCCAGGTCAATAGAAGTGAAGTAGGAATGTGATTTGTAAAAATACTCTCTGAATGTTTTCAAATAAATTCATCTTTAATTTCATTTTCCCTTTTTCTTTAGATATCTTATTTATTTACATTTCAGATGTCATACTCTTTCTCCATTTCCCTACCCTAGACCCCCATATACCATCCCCCCTTTCCTTTTTGCTTTTATGCCATTTTAATTACATGCTAGTATTCAGGTCAGTTCTAGGTTGAGGGACAAGCAATACAATAAATACAAATAGTCAAGGACAAGCAATACTATAAACACAAATATCCAAAAACAAGCAAGGCAATAAGCAAAATTCAATGAACACTCCCATGATCACTGTTTCTAAAGGCTTATCAGGTGGCCAAAATATCTGAGCCAACTTTCCTGTCCTAGCCCAATGTCATTTTCATGTCTGAAGCCTACTTCCTTGTTCTAGCCTAAAATGTATATTCCTGTCTGAAATTACTTCTTTGTTCTAGCCTAATTTCAGATTCCTGCCTGAAGCCAACTCCCTTGTTCTTGACTATTGTCATATCCCTCCTACACAACCCATTTTCTCGTCCTTGGCCCATATCAGATTCTTGCCAAGCAGCCCAAAAGGCTCTCTGCCTCTCTTCCTTTTTTGTTTCACTAACAAGACTGATCCTCTATTAGGTCATTCTGAGAAGAATGCCTTCCTTACCCATCATGAAATATGCATTCCATATTTAAGTACAGGATGCATTCTGGTCAGAACAAAATGCAGAGCATTTATGAATCAGATGGAACTCCCCTGTGGTGACCAGGAACTTATCCTGAGGAAGCATAAAACCAACAATTAGTTTTAAATAAAGCTGGGAGAAGGGGTTATTAAATTTTGTAATGATTAAAACCCATGCCATGAATTACATAGACACCTGTGAAAATCCAGGCCTAGGTGCACAATGAGACCTTCAATAAAGGGCCAAAAAATACACCCCCGGGTATGTTTTGCTCAGAATATTTGTTTGGAAATAGTATCATTGAATGTAGTATAACAAATTTTAAATTCCCCAATCAACTCAGCTGTACTCTTCAATTCTTTTCTGACAGAGATTTCTTAGTTGTGCAAGACAGAGATCCTCACCCTGTATACATTAAAGCTACAGCACATCCTATAGTGATAAGGGAATGTACTTTCTTTTCTGCAAAGAGTAATGGTCAATTCTTACTATGGGTTTAAACAGAAGAGACTTGTCTTTGCATACTGGTGCTGCATGCAGCAGCTTAGCTCCTCAGACAATCTCCCAAAAGGTAAAATTACAAATGTAATGTGGCTTTCTTACATCATACCTGGACATATGCCTAAGGACTCTCTACTGTAGATATACCAGATCATCAATGCAAAATTAAATAGACAGTATACCAAGATTTAGGAAAGTTGATAACACATATTATGAGTGGAAGAGAAATGAAAACCAGGAACAGTGTGGACTTACTAATAAGAAAGAAAGAAAACAGAAATCCAAGTGTAAAAGGAAGGTTGGCACTGACTTGAGACATTAAAAACACGGGATCAGAAAAGTATTAGTAGGCAGGTTAGTCTAAGGAAAGGACAGTGGGATCATATCTAGATGTTATTTCCACAGTTTTAGTGCTCATTTTATCCAAGACTCACACGAAAAGAAGCTAAAGACAGTGATGGTGATACTTTCATAACCAAGTGCAGTCAGTATTCACCCTCCCCAATTATGAAGGCAAAGCTGGCTCACTACATGCAAATGGATTTTCTAGTGCTACATTAAATCCCCTTCTGGGCTGGACCAGCACACATCTCTCTCACTGGAAGCTGAACTCTGAAAAGAGGGGATACAGCCTAAAAGATGAGACTGCTGAGTCTTGTGTACCTGTTGATAGCCCTTCCTGGTGAGTGTTGCCATTTCTTACATGTGTCCATGATACGTTTTTGAAATATGTGCTTAACAGAATTGACTTTTCTTGTCTGAAGGTATTCTGTCCCAGGTGCAGCTTCAGGAGTCGGGACCAGGCATTGTGAAACCATCTCAGACACTGTCTCTCACCTGCTCTGTCACTGGCTACTCCATCAGCAGTGGTTATGACTGGAGCTGGATCCGGCAGTTCCCAGGAAATAAACTGGAGTGGATGGGGTACATAAGCTCTGGTGGTAGCACTGGCTACAACCCATCTCTCAAAAGTCGAATCTCCATCACTAGAGACACATCCAAGAACCAGTACTTCCTGCAGCTGAACTCTGTGACTACTGAGGACACAGCCACATATTTCTGTGCAAGAGACACAGTGTGGAGTCTTCAGTGTGAGTCCAGACACAAACCTCCTCGCAGAGGAGCTTTGTACCAAAAGGTGGCATACAGTACACACCAAGCATATGCGCTCTAATTAAGAGTAGGAAAAACAACAATTCTGCCCCAGAACTCTGGAACAAGACACCTGCTCTACAGGAAACCACACTGGTGCGTTTCAGTTAATACAATGCCCAGAGTCCACTAAACTCCTTAAAGCATGTGCAGAAATCTTCAATGACACCACATTTCTAAAGTTTAACATCTCAGCTCAGAACTCCAGCAGCACACAACTGTTGTCCTGGAGGGAAAACAAATACTAAAATCTCTAGAACTGAAATCAGAACCCCAGAGCCACATTGGTATCTATAACTCTACTGGCGCTCTCGCTTCACTGAACCCCAGAAACCCAGAAGCAACTTGAAAACCCCTGGAGTCACTCAGGTCAAAAAACCCCAGTGGATGTCAATATTTAACTTAGTACCCATGTATGTTTCTTTTACGCAACAGAATGATTGATTTTATCTCTACAGCCATTCTGTTAACTTGTATCTTTCTGTAGAAGAATTGAGTCCAGTGATATTGACAGATGTTAATGGCCAGTAATTGTTATTTCATGTTATTTTTATGTTGGGATTGATTGTATGTGTGTGTCAGTGTGTGTGTGTGTGTGTGTGTGTGTGTGTGCTTGTGTGTGTGTATGTGTCTGTGTACACATGTGTATGTGCATGTGTGTGTGTTTGTGCTTTCCCTGGTTTTGCTGGCATTGAATTACATGTTTCTTGTTTTCTTGAATGAAGTAATTCTTTCTGTGTTGGAGTTTTTTTATTATTATTTTTTTTATTGGGCTGGATTTGTGGATAGATACTGCTTGAATTTGGATTTGTCTTAAATATTTTGTTCTCTCCATCTATGGTTACTGGATGTTTTGCTGTATATAGTAGTCTAGTTTGACACCTGTGGTATTTTAGAGGTTGCAAAATATCTGCCCACGCCCTCCTAGGTTTTAGAATCTTTGCTAAAATTTCAAATGTAATTCTGAATGTTCTGCCTTTGTATGCTACCTAGTATTTCCCCTTAGATCCGTTAGAGCTTTTAATATTCTTTCTTTGGTCTATAGATGTTGTATTTGATTAGTATATAGCAAGAAGATTTTTTTCTGGTCCAGTATAATTGGTGTTCTATAAACTTCTTGTATGTTTATAGGTTTCTCTTCATTTAGGCTTGGAAATATTTTTTCTATAATTTTCTTGAGATTATTTTCTTCTAGTACTTGGAGCTGCGAATCTCCACCTTCTACTATTTACATTATTTTTAGATTAGACATTTTAATGGTATCCAAAATTTCCTGAATGTTTTGTTTCAAGATTTTTTTTTTTAGATTTAGTATTTTCTTGGAAAGATGTATCAGTTTCTTCTCTTATATCTTCTATGCCTGAGATTTTCTAATCCATCCCTAATTTTCTAATCCATCTGTCATTCTTGTTCTCTCCCCTAGGTCTTCCATATCCAGGATTGCCTCAATATGTGTTTTCTTTATTGCTTCTATTTCTACTTTCAGGACTAGTACAGTTTTATTTATTTTCTTCATCACTTTATTGTGCTTTCATGTATGTCTTTAATGGATCTATCAATTTCCTCTTTAAAGGCCTCTGTCATCACTATAAGATTGTATTTGATGTCAATTTATTCTTTTTCTGTTCTGTTAAGATATCCTGTGCATGCTCTAGAGGGTAGCTCTGATTTGGACATGTCATATTGACCTGGTTTTGTTATCTTGAAGGCCTTTATACATCTGGGTGCTGGGTGGTTTTGATTCCTGGATTTCATTTTATAGTCAGCATTGGGAGGTAGGTGAACTGAGATGTTCTTGGTGTGGCAGACCTCTAATGGGGATCCTTAAACTCTATGGTGCTGAACCTATTATCCTTTATGGTTCTGGCGCCTCTAGTCCAAGGAAGTTGGATAAGGAGTTGGCACAAAGTGAAGTAGCTCCCTGGAATAGCATGCTACTCAGGGCAGCTTGTCTTGTCTCAGAGGACTCAGAAAGCAGGAAAGATGGGAAGGGCAAGGGAAGCTTACTTATATGATTCAGAAGTCAGATGAAGGTACATGTATGGTAGGAGGAGAGTGGATGTTGCCTGTTACAGCAGTGTGCTCAGGGCCCTCTTTAACTCTTAGATGTACATATATAGAAACAGACAGACTACTGTACATTTGGTAACTAATTTCTGCTGCTAGCCACAGGGAATTGAATAAAGGATTAATTGTTGGAATCTCTTTCTCTTTTGCCCAGGTGCTTTGCCACTTGATGCCCAAATGAGAGGAACTGTGGAGTTTATTTAGGCTTTGTGACCCAGAAATAGATTTAATGCTTGCAGGAAAAAACCCTCATAAACAGACAATTATGCACACACACACACACACACACACACACACACACACACACACACATCACATATACATTATGATAGGGTCCTATCATCTTACTCATCAAATTATGTACTTACACACACCTACACATAAAAATGTCTGTGTGCCTGAGTGTGTTTAGTGTGTGTTTGTGTGTGTGTGTTTGCATATGTGTGTGAGTATGTGTGAGTTTGTGTGTGTATGTGTGTTTGTTGGATGGAGCAAAAGACTCCATGATCAGATTTCATTGAGCATACACCAAGAAAGACAGTACTCACTCCCTCTGGATGGAAAAATTAGCCCTAGCCTTTATTACTCAGAGAAAGAAAAATGTTCTACAGTCCTGTTGATAAATGAACAAACTCCTTGATATGAAAACAGGACTGTCCAGGTCAGTAAAAAGAATCCTGTTGTTTAGAAAAAACCCTGTCTCACTTTCTCATGGTTAAAAAAATGCCCATCAGCCTCTCTGTTCTTATCTACTCATTGTCATCATAACTAGTTCTTATGTGTTTTCATAATACATGGTCACAAAGTATTCCAAGCATCTTTTATCAAATTTCACAAGCTTAAGTCATAAATTGTATAAGAAATTACAGCAGACATACGTATATTTGATTCCATTAAGACTAAACCCAACCAATATTCTGAATTTGGGGACTCCTGTGGTTGAATCAAGGAAAAGCTGGAAGAAACTAAGAAGGAGGGACACCCTATAGGAAAACTAACCATTTCAACTAATCCGGATCCCTGAAATCTCTCAGAAAATTAGGCAACAGCCAGGTAGCATATGCTAGCTGGTAAGAGGCCCTCGACATATATAAGGCTGAAGACTGACTGGTTTGGGCTCAGTGAGAGAAGATGAGCCTAACTCTTGAAAGACTTGAGAACCCAAGGAGTGAGATAGCCTGCCAGGTTTAGAAGGTATCTACTTGGAGAAGGGGAAGGAAGAATGAGATGAGAACCTCATCAGGAGGGGACAGAGTGAGAAGGGAATAATGACTGGATTATAAAATTAATTAGTAATAAATAAAAAATTAAATAAATAAGAAAAATAAATGTACTGCTATGATTGGATGTCTTCATGTAGAAGAATGGAATTACATCCATATTTATCAACCTACATAGAACTAATGTCCAAGTGTATCAAGGACTGCAACATAAAATTGATACCCTAAACATTATATAAATGACAGTAGAAAATAGCCTTGAATGCAATGGTACAGGAAACAATTTGCCAAGTGAACACAAATGGGCTAGATTCTAAGATCAACAGTTGACTAATTGGACCTCATAAAATTGAAAACCTTCTGTAAGGGAAAAGACACTGGCAATAGGAAAAAACAGCAGCCTATAGATTTGATAAAAGACCTGCACTTACTCTATATCCAACAGAGGGATAATCTCCAAAATATATAAAGAACTCAATAAGATAGACTCCAACAAACCAAATAACCCATCTCAAAAATGGATTATAGACCTTAATAAAGAATTCCCTACAGAGGATTCAAATAAAACCAAGAAGTATATAAGGAAATATTCAATATACTTAGTCATAAGAAAAAGGCTTAACAAAATGACATTCCATCTACCATATGTAAATCTGAATGGCTAAAAGCAATCTCTCAAGTGACAGAATATGTTGTTGAACATGTGGGCCAAAGACAACTCTTCTCCATTGCTGAATGGATTGCAAACTTGTGCAACCACTCTGAATATCAATCTTGCAATTTCTCAGAAAATTAGAAATAGTTGTTCCTAAGAACCAGCTATACTGCTCTTGGGTATATACACAAAAGATTCTCCCACATACCAGAATGAAACATACTCCATTATTTTCATAGCAGCTTTATTCATAGTATCCAGAAATAGGAAGCAACCCAGATGTTTCTCAAATGAAGAATGGGTACAGGAAATGTGGTCCATTCGTACAATGGAATACTATTTAGCTATTAAAATGAGGACATCATACTTTTTATGGGCAGATAAATGAAGCTAGAAGGTATCATCCTGAGAGATGAATCTGATCCCCAAAATGACATGCATGGTATGTATTTAAAATAAGTGGATACTAGACATAAGGTACCAGATAACTATGATACATCTGGCAGAACCAAAGAAGCTAAACAAGAAGGGAAGGCTGACATGAGAGTGATTGAATATCTTAGAATGAAAAAATTAGTCACAGTATGTAAATGGATAAAGGGAACTGGATGGGAGAGAGGTTGGAATTGTGAATCCTAAATATGTCCTGTCTAAATGAAATGCTGGTACAAAAATGGAAGAGATACCGAAAGAATATCCAAACAATAACTGTCCAACCAATACCTGACACTATTAAAGAGAGTCTGCTATGTTTGAGAAAGGAGCCTTTCATAACTGTCCTGTGAAATGCTCTACCCAGCGTCTGACAGAAACAGATGCATACACACACAAGCAAATGTTGGTGGGAGGTCAGAGACTATGAAAGATTAGTTGGAAGAAAGATTGTAGACCATTAAGGCAATAGAAATTCTACAACAATACCTCACAACTGCTGGAGTCTGGGATGTCCCTAAAGCCATAGCCTGCCAATTGGATCAATTCCTCAACAGTGATGCCTTCTCTGACTTTAGTGAAATAGGATGTTTCTAATGCAGAAACTTGATGTGCCAGGTGTAGAAGAAACAATTGGGGAACGAACTCTGTTATTGGAGGAAGGAGGCCAGTAATTGGGCTGTAAATAATTAAAAGAGATTGAACTCCTCAGGAAAACCTGGTAAAGAATACACCTTATATTTTAGATTTGTAATTTACAAAATTAAAAAAAAATTCTCTAAAACTTTTCAGAGTCATGCCTACATGAGATTTAGATGAATCAATTGGAGACCATTTTCACTCAAACTAATCATAGAGGGACATTGTCTTTCATTGTATACTGTAATTTCAAAGCACACCATGTACATATTGTCAATCACATTACAAAATCACTTTACCGTGAAAAAAACAATAAACCAAAATAAATTTGTCATGTAGAACCTGGGAAGCAGGAGCAGAGACACCCTCAAGAATGTTTTCTGACTCTACTTAGTTTTTACTCTCATTAACCCGCTTATCAGACCCAGGAGACCGTCTCCTTTGGTAGTTAGAAACATCATGTGAGAGTGTGTGTGATCTGACATAGAAAATGCAGTTGGTTCTTCGAATTTATATCATTATTCTGGGAATTCAACAGATAGAGAAATGATATAATTCTAAGACTCTTTCCATCATCATGAAAACAGTTTATATCATAGTAGAATAAATTTGTATATTGAAAAACTAGAAACTTATATTCTTGTCTCATGGGAAGGCCATTTCAAAGCTTTTCATGCTAAGTCATTACAATCATTAGAGAGTCCAATGACATAGAGAGGGGACAGGACTGAAGAGAAGGATATAAGGGAAGGGCCCTAGAATAGAGGACCTAGACATCTCTCTAGCTTCTGGTAATCAGAGTTATGGTTCTTTTGTTGCTTGAAAATATTTCAAATTAGTGATCTGATATACATGAAATACATGAGGTATTATATAAAACACAGACTACAAGACACACAATAAATACAAGCAAGATGTATCAAATATCTAGAAGTTATTTCCAGAAACATAATATTGTATCAAATCTATATATTATTGATTTTCAATACTGGGTATCACACACCAGTCATTTTCCATGAATCAACACTTAGCTACAGCCAGAAAACCAATTTCCTCAGGTTACTATCTGGACTCAGCACTCATAAACACTGCTAGTCTTTTAAAATTACCAAAGTTGTATTGTAATGCTCTGTGTGGACCAAATAGAAATCGAGGTGTCTGTGATAAAAACAATAGGACTGAATTATATCACAACTTTGTAATCAATAGTAGATAATTCTTTGTTTCTCTAATACTCAGCTTTTCCTCTCTCATTGGCTCTAGGCATTCATTTGTCTAATACATCCAAAATATAACTCATTATTTAGCCTCAGAAAACCAAATGCTGCCTCCCTCTGTACATGAAAACCTTCCAAACACTGACCCTGCTCACTCTGTCTGAGAAACCCAGCCCTGGATTCTCAGTGCTTCCCACCCATTGGTAGTGCTAAAAAGAAAACTTTTACCAAAGAGTTATATGTGAGAAGAAATTTCCTAGTTGCTATTTTGTTTAATTAAAATACATTTTGAGGATTTTGTATCCTGAGTGCTGAACGCACCAATATACTCACCCAATTTTTTTCTTTATTCATGTCTCACTCACTTGAACATTTATGACTTCCTCAAAAATGATATATGTACCAGTTTGTGTCTGCATTTACTGTGTAACATATTGAATATATATTGAATGTGTGTGTGTGTGTGTGTGTGTGTGTGTGTGTGTGTTTATGGGTCTAGAGCAATAAATCTAGTAATTAATAACCCATGAGTGAGCTTGTTCTGAAGAAAAGTGTTTGTCCATCTCTCAGTAGCCATTGATTACTTATAGGCCTTTATTTGCAGATACAGGTATTACCATATGAAGTTTTCCCAATAATATAATGTGTAGTTTAAGAATCAATAATGCTTAGATTTCCTGGGTGCATCATCACTCCTCTGCCTCCAGATACTATCTCTTCTGACATTCTAATCCTGTAACATTTCAATCTTTCTGCCACACCCTTTACGATTTTTCCCTGAGCTTAGTTGGAGGATTTGCATTGACGATGTACCAAATGTAGTTGAGCATCACAGGGTAACTTGTTCTTTGTGTGTTTATGTGGTGTGTGTCTCTGTGATAGTCTTCATCTGCAATTAAAACAACAAAACTTTTTTTTGGTGAGGGAGATGGAGCTTTTATCTAAGGTTACAAGGGTTTCTTCTGAGAATACACTTAGAAACTATATTTGTGTCCTGCAAGCAGAACAATCTTGTAAGTCCAAGAGATTTTAGCTGGGTTTTTTATTGCCTTTTGGCTTTGGTACCATGCAGATTACCTTTTAATAGCCAAATTAGCCAATAACGGATTGAGTTTCAGGACTATTTGATAAGATTGTACCCATTCTTGACATTGCTCAGGTGGATAAGTACCTGAGATTAGGTAGCCTTAGGACTCAAGGGGAAAAATACTGCTGTTATGCTAAAGAAGACGTGGGCATGAAAGATTCTGAGAAAGCTAGGTAGTGTGGTGGCACTGACAAACAAGAATCTTGAGGAGTGGGCAGTCTCTGTGCTACATAAGAGCAGTGTCTACTCAGAAGTTCAGACAACTAAGACCATGAATAAGAGTACCTAAGATAATGGGACAGAGCAAAGACGACATGATAGGATAAAGATGAAGATCACAGGAAGAAATTAGGCTGTAGGAAAGAAAAAAGCTGGATATGTTGGTTGTCTCCAGTCATGCAGGAGGAGCAACAAATCACTTTAGAACTCATGGAATATGACCCAATGGTTAGCACATTTACTATGGATGTGCTACAGATAGGCAAATCCCAGAGGACTGCATATCCTGAAGAGTAATTCTGTTGTGGAGTTTTCTTTTTTCTGTTGCCTTCATATCCTTTATAATTTAAGAATTGTATGATAACTCTAAGTGGTCTTCCAGCCCCTCACTGAGCAGTATCAGCGACATTCACAATAATATCATGTGGGCTTTCCCAAGTATTGTTGCTCGAATAGATTAATGAATCAATCACAATCATTGAGAGACACTTAGAAATATAGATTATCAGCACTGATGAAAACTCTTAGAAAGCATTTGGAAACATACATTGTTAGTAAATGTACAGTGAGATGTATTTGTTAGTCTCCCAGGTGTAGAAAATCCTACAGAAGTATTGGAATTGAGAAAAACAGACTATTAATAGTTGAGCTAATGATCTAACCAGCACTGGCTGAAATGACCCTTTCTGACACTGGACTACTGATAATTAATTTTTTGTATGCATTTTTGCCATAAGCTTCCTCATATGACTTAAAATTTTCTGATAGAAATGTGCATTGTATTTGAATTAGAAATGACCGTTTTTATATAAACGTTTAGATGCATGATTCTTTAATATTTGTTAAATAAAACTTGAGAAAAATAATAAAACAACTCTTTTTTTTCTTTTAGTAAACACAAATTACAGCTTTCGGGTAAGAGAAACTGACTGAGATGCTTACCTTGCTTGTGCACACTTTGTTGATTTCTAACAGGTTGCTCAGTTATGATTGAACGTGTTTTCATAGGAATAATTTGTTTTTTTTATCTTGCAGTATAGAAATTGTTTTTCATGTGAAATTATTGAGAAACAAACAAAAAAAGAATGTGATCACATAGTAATTTCTATATTACTTTAAAATTTACTGGGATATATAAGCTGTGGAGGAAAACTATTGACTGTGTTTGATTATTGCAGTTTCCTCATTGGATCTTGCTGAAGTTCTCTTCACTCATTCTGTGTGCATATTTATGAGTCTGTGTGTGTCTCCACATGTGTGTGGGCATGCTTGTGTGTGTTTGTGTCTCCACATGTGTGTGCTTGTGTGTGTGTGTCTCTCTGTATGTGTGTGTGTGTGTGTGTGTGTGTGTGTGATTTGTCCTCTCATTTATGTTTTGTCATTTTCAAAATACTTTTCCATTCCCCAAAAAGTTTTTTCCCAATGACCTCTTTCAGTTCCCAAAGAATTTCTTTGTCATGCTCCAGGGAGCATTCTCCACATTGTCAACTAATCTCCAAGTTCAGTTCTCCCCTCAGTTTACACAGAATGTCAAAGCTGCACTTTGAGACAATTGGTGTAGGACATGCAGTTTCTAAAGAACCAGCTGGGTCTTTTCTGCAAGTTCTTGTGGGCCTGAAGACCTGAAGTGTATAACATGAAAAGAAACTGGCCCACTGTGTGTTTTAACAAAGTCACAGATGTACTGAGAGTACCTATGTGATGGTGACAATCAGGCTTATGTGATTGCTTGGAAGAGCAGCCTTGGCAGACCTAAAAACTAAATTCAGTGATCAAAAACTATCAGATATCACTCAATTTTATATAATATTTTTTTTGATAATAAACCCTTGAACATTATGCCTAATATACTCTACCACAGATATATATCCTCAGCCACATTTTGGCCATTTCTGCTAAGGTCAACCCTATTGAGTTTTGGGAGCATCTCACATTCAATTCCTCTGCTACTTCTGGTACTCTGGCCCACTGGGCTTCTTTCTTGTATTTCCCTATTCCTGATCCTTTCCTACTTTTACATTCACCCTTTCCTCTTCCACCCAGGTCCATCCCTTCTTTTACCTCCCCAGATAATTTTGTTCTACTTTCTAAGTGGGATTGAAATATTCTCAGTTAAGTCTTTCTTCTTGTTAAATGTCTTATGATATGTGGGTTGTATCCTGAGTATTCTGTAATTTTGGATAATATTCACTTATCAGTGAGTACATACCATGCATGACATTCTGGTTGATTCAAATCCACTGTTGCTGCTGTTCTTGGTTATCATTCCACAGTCCTGGCATCTCCAATACACTCAGTTTGTCCACTGAAACTAGACTTAAACATTAGCCTCTCATAGGCCCTTCTCGTAGTGTGAGGCCTCAACTTCTTTGCATGGATCTTTCATTCATGGTCTGTCAACTCTAGCTGAGGCTAAACCTTCAACAATGTCCATGCCATGCCGTTCACAGTGCCAACCCTAGCTGCTCTCATTTACCACTTCCTAACTTCAAAACCAATAACAAATGGGTAATGCTTACACATTACCAAGTCCTGCTGCAGCAGCAGGTACAATGTTGGGTAACTCTGGAACAGAGATTCTTTCTGCCATCAAAGATCAGAAAACAGATTCTATATTTCACCTCAATGATGATGATCTCCTCTTAATAATAATTAATTTTTAGCTGCAACTAACAAGCATCAATTAACTTAGTAGTCCCTTCTATTTTTGTCTCTAAAACCAGAGCAAAATGGCTGAAGCTGCTGAGTACTGCTGCTTGCTAGAGCAGGAACATGGTCCACTTGTTCTTTTACAATATCACTAACTCCCTGTTTTTCATCTCCTTCACTGTCCACATTTGGATGTTCTGGTACTTGCTCTGTAGATTTACCTAGAAGTCAGAGGTCTGCATGCCTCTGACTACAGGAACCTGGCATCAAAGTCTTGTAACACACTGCCTGGGCTTAAGCTTTTCTCAACTTGCAACTTGCTCTAAAGGAAGCTTGCCTTAACCTCAGAGAACTGTTGTCTTTGTCTCCTGGTATTAAAGATATACACCACCATTCTTGGATCTGAGTTTAGCGTGGTGAGATATTACCCCACAGTTACTATTTCCTTAATCTATTTATCTTCCTGAACATAGGATTCATGATTACTACCTCCATATCACTTCCTGGAGTCCATCTATTTCTAGAGTCATACATTTTATATTTGTCTTTCCTTAGCTTGCTCTTTTTTATTAAAACACTTATCACAAGCCTGAATCAGAAAATAAAGTCTCTGCTAGGAATTTTTTTGAGACTTTGTTCATTGCTAAATTAAAATGAATCTCTTTACCTTAGTGTGAGGGAAGACTCTTCAGACAAGGAGAAAAAAGCCACATCCTTGATCAAAATACCACCAAACTCTATCTAAGACACATACTAAAATTCTTCTCCATTGATGTCACTTAGCCCAGGTCTACACAATTCAAGTCATTCTCAGCAACAAGGTCTTCTAAATTTTTGCTAGGATATCCCATTAATCCTTACATAAAGTATTCCACTGCTTTCCAAATCCAAAATTCTAAATCCACATTTTTCCAAACAAAAGCATAGCTAGGCCTATCACAGAAATACCCAGTCCATGGTATCTATTCTGCCATAGTTAGGTTTTCATTGCTGTGAAAATACAACAAGACCAAGGTGAGTAGTCACTGAAATGTGTATATTATCCAAAAAGCTAGATCTGCCCCACAGCCTCAATATGTGGCAAAAGCTACACTTAAATATTTCTAGTAGGCCTGCTCTTATGTTTGCTACAAGTAGTCACCTATAGTTGTAGCACTCAAGTACCAATGTCAAAAAAATCTGGAAGACATATTTTTATGTATGATCTAAACATTATTAGAAAATTATGAATTCTGAAATTTCATCTTTCCCAAGTCCAAGTCCATGGGGTGACTTTAATACTGGGATTTTATGTCTGAGAAGGATTTTGCATGATGCTATCATGGTTCTTATAGTATAATTGTGTGAGCATTGTCATGATTCTGGGCTTGTTTATACAGCAGGGGGTGCCAAATTTCCATGGTTATATTTATATAATTGAGCAGGTGCATAGAAGTCCAGAAATCACTTTCTATCAGGCTGTCCTTCCTCTTCCTTCCCAGTATGCAGAACAAACTGAAATTGATAAAGGCAATTGTTGACTTCCTTTGTCAAACAGCAGTTGTGCTATCAGAACATGGAAAGTGCAGTCAAAAGTCTGGTCTGAGTGCACAGTATATTTTTAGTAATTTCATCTTTCCTCTCACATTCCCAGAATTTTTGCTCTGCCTCCCATTGTAATTCTCTATCCTTAATCCCCACAGTCCGGACAGAATATAGTCCACATTAAACAACACTGTATCACTTTAAGTCAAATAGAAGACACTTTTTGTTCATAATCCTGCTTCTGATCATAGTATGTTACTTTCACCCTGTACTGTTGCTTTTTTGTGTCTCATCATGAACTCTGTTTGGAAACTATTAAATGTGGAAATTAATCAGATTTATATTCCTCTAATGATGCAAAGTCTCATTCATATTGGAGATTTAAAATACAGAAATAACATTAAAATGAAAAAAGATTTTTATGGGATTTCTAAATACACAGATCTGTGCAGCAGTTTCATGCCAGAGTATCAAGGTTTTCAGATAGAAAACTGCATGAAACCTATACAGAATTTTTATGTTAGTGTGTGGTTTTCTCACATATGTTGATCTACTATTAAATTATTCTTTCTTTAAAATTCTTATTATTTTAATTATGTGTCTGAGTTGTTGTGCAGGTATTTTCACACGAGTGTAGATGCCTAAAATATTGATGGGAATGACTACCCAGGAGCAGGAGTTATAAGTAGTTGTAAGCTACCAAATTTAAGTGCTAGAAATAAAACTAAGGTACTATGAAATGCAGTACTTAGCCATTGATCCATCTCATGAGATCTCTCACCTAATTTTATAACAACTTCTTCCCCATTTTTCCTATAATGATTTTTGTTTTATATTAATATAAGTACTTTATTTCCATGAAAGCTCTCCATTTACCCCATTGTACTTTTTGAATGTTTTAACATTTCCTCGCAGGGCATTGGTAGCACAAACCTTTAATTCCAGCACTTGGGAGCCAGAGGCAGGTAGATTTCTGAGTTTGAGGACAGCCTGGTCTACAGAGTGAGTTCCAGGATAGCCAGGACTACACAGAGAAACCTTGTCTCAATAAAACAAGAAAAACAAACACCAAAAAAAATTACTCAATGACTTATGTAAACTGAAAACACACATTTCATAATTTTAAAAAAGAAATATATTTTAATTCTTCAAAATTCATCAAGAAAGTTCAGTCACTGGTACAGGAGTACAGAGGGCCACAAAAATTCAGGACCAGAATCTGATTAGACTCTATGGGCAAGAAAGAACTAGTACAAAAGTCTTAGAATGCAGAGGGCAGTGTCCACTGGAAAGGATGAAATCACTGAGTCTGAGCACAGAGCAGGATAGCTACCTAATGTGTGGTTGCCATAGACCACTTTTACTATATTATATGTATAAGGTACTGGATTAAGCAGTGAAACTCTGTTGTGCATGAGTGAGAACTTCAGGATAAGAACCCAAAGGAAGTAGAGGACTTGGAGGACAACATAATCACCATGAAGTTATGAACAGCAGATACTGTAATGCATAGGCCCAGTTACCTAGAGTCAGGGATCCTTGTGTATCTAAGTGTGTATCTTGTTTAGTTAAATATGACTTAGGGAGACCAGTCATATGCAAATCTTTAGAAGACCTTAGAGTAGATATCTGCAGCTCATCTCACATACCAACAAGGGAGTGCCCAGTTAGTTTCAAAGAAGTACTGAGCCCCTGACTGAGACATCATGGATTGGGTTTGGAATTTGCTATTCCTGATGGCAGCAGCCCAAAGTAAGACATCAGAAACAAATGCTCCAACAGGAAATGAGTCAGTTCCATGAATCCTCAACTCCCTGTGTTCTCTCCACAGGAGCTCAAGCAGAGATTCAGTTGGTGCAGTCTGCACCTGAACTGAAACAGCCTGGAGAGACAGTGAAGATCTCCTGCAAGGCTTCTGGGTATACCTTCACAGATTATGCAATGCATTGGGTAAAACAGGCTCCAGGAAAGGGCTTGAAGTGGATGGGCTGGATCTACACCGACACTGGGAAGCCAACATATGCTGATGACTTCAAAGAACGGTTTGCCTTCTCTTTGGAAACCTCTGCCAGCACTGCATATATGCAGATCAGCAACCTCAAAAATGAGGACACGGCTACATATTTCTGTGCAAGGCACAGTGTGAAAACCACATCCTGAGGGTGTCAAAAACTATGAGGGGAAGGTTGTTAAGGTGGGTCACCCAAAAAAACAGAGAAAACCTTCTCTTTTTATTCTTTGCTACAATTAAGGGATTGCCGATGATAGATAGAAAATTGGTATATGGTCAGCCACAGAATGTTCTCAGAAGAATTGTGACAGATCAGCTTCATGAAATGGATGAGGACCATTTCATTGCATCTTTAAATTGGTTTATGAATACTGTTAATATGACAAACATCAATATACATTTACTAAACTATTAACAATCAATTATGAAGATCTTCTATGAGAAACAATAACCTCAGACTCTATCACGCTCTCAGAAAAGATGAAAAATTCAGGATTCAACAGGCTTATAACAGAGGGTGAAAAGACAGTGAACACAGCTGTGGTGGGAAAAGTTGGCCTACAAGCAGATACTGTAGACAACCGATGTCCACAGAGAATCCTTCCTGGTTTAGTTCTGTTTACTTGCCTCACAACAAATATAAGTATTTTGAAATAAATGACACACATTTCCCAAGAAGTGTATAATTGCGGGTGCTCACTGATATTTCACAGTTAATGAAAAACAGTATTGGCTGGCCAGATCACAAAGTGTTCTCAGGGACGTGACCACCAACCAAGAATTGTACAGTGAGGGATCCATGGCTCCAGATGCATATGTAGCAGAGGATAGCCTTGTCTAACATCAGTGGGAGGGGAGGCCTTTGGTCCTGAGGAGGTTTGATATCTCAGCATAGGTGGATGCTGTAGCAATGAGGCAGGAGAAGGTGGGTGGCTGGTGGACCACATCATAGAGGCAAAGGTGTGGGGACACAGGGCAGATGTGGGGTGGGGATTTTGTGTAGGAGTGACCAGGATGTGCAAAGTCACTTAAGATGTAAATGATTAGTAAATAAATGATTAATAAAAATACAAAAACAAAAAAATATTTGCAGAAATTATCACTGGATAAGTATAATACAATTTTAAGAAAAAACTAAGATGTAAGAAAACAGTTCTGCAGCAGAAAAAGCTAATTTTCAGTTTGAATATAAATTTTCAGATTTTCCAGATCAGACCCAGTTTTTTTGTTCCAAGTTCTTAGTACTCAGCCAGGGCTTCATTCAAATTAACTCTACATATTCATTTTTAATCGCAATGATTATGAATTTTTCTAGCTTTCACATCCATGTGAGTTTATTAAACTGTGAAATTCCATCTTGATATTGTTAATTGTGTTTTACTTTTAGTCCGAGTCACAAGTTTAGTATTTGACTCCCGAGGAACCTGTTTCTGTTTTGAAATTTTACAAAACACAGAATCATGAATTTTTTGTCGATTTTCAGTATTTTATATATTGTTTTAATTTTTGTAGAAAACTGCTGAAATATTGCCTTTCATTTTCAACATCCCACCACGATGTGACTACATTGTAATTTGAGAAAATCTTGTTATAGAATCTGCTTTCTCAATGTGTGAGAGAGCAGATCAGATATCTGATGGAACTTATTTTCCCAAAGGAAAAGTTTCTGCTAAAAGTGATTTCACTGTTCTTGCAAAACTTTCAATATGTATCTTGATGGCCAATGATCAGTAGCATTCTCCCTGTGTTACAGTGAGAGATGTTTAAATTAGTTTTTTTATTTGTTGTTTTATTTATTTACATTTCAAATGTTATCCCTCTTTCAGCTTCTCCTCCTCAAAACCCGCATCCTCTTTCCCTCTCCCTGCTTCTATGAGGGTGCTCCCCACCCACCCACTCTCACTTCACCACCCTAGCATTCATCCAAGCTGGGGTATTGGGGCTCCATAGGACAGAGGGCCTCTTCTCCTATTGATGCTAGATAAGAAAATTCTTTTCTACAAATACAGCAGGAGACACAAGTCCTTCCATTTGTACACTTGGTTTAGTCCCTGAGAGCTCTGAGAGAACAAGAATTGGTTTGTTGATAATGTTGATTTTCTTATGGGTTTGCAAATTTGTTCAGCTTCTCAACAGCTAGACGTCTACCCAGCACCTGCATGGAATGAACACAGTCAACTTCCCGCTTGTGCCTCTCTGAGCTGCAATCCTAGCCCCTTGAGAAGGATAGATGCAGGAACCACAATTCAACCCAACAGGACTCACACCTGGGCACGCTGCAGCCCAACACTCCCTTATCACAGACTCATATTATAGAAAGTCAGAGCCTATAATGGTCTTACTTTAATAACCAAGCATACTAAGTATTCACCTTCACCAATTATGAAGGCAAGATGGCTCATTGCCTGCAAATGCTCCTTCTATCTCTAAGTTAAATGCCCTCCTGAACTGTGGGAGTTCCTCTCTCTATCACTGAAGGTTGATCTCTGAAGAAAAGGGAGTGTAGCCTAAAAATTGAGAATGTTGAGTCTTCTGTATATGGTGGCAGCCCTTCTTGGTAAGTGTTCACATTTTATACATGTGCCCATTAGGGTTTATGAAAATGTAAGGCTCATAGAATTGACTCTTGTTCTCTGAAGGTATCCAGCCTGGGGTACAACTACAGGAGTCTGCATCTGGCCTGGTTAAACCCTCTCAGTCATTGTCCATTATTACTTTGTCAATGGCTACTCCATCACTAGTGGTTATGACTGGAGTTAAATATGGAAGTTCCCAGGAAATAAAATGGAGTGGAAGAGGTACATAATCTCCAGTGGTAGCACCGGCTACAACCCATCTCTCAAAAGTCAAATCTCCATCACTAGAGACCCATGCAAGAACCAGTACTTCCTGCAATTGAACTCTGTGACTACTAAGGACACAGACACATACTTCTGTGCAATTTGGGGTCTTCCGTGTGAGCCCAGACACAAACCTTTTTGTAGAGCAGCTCTGCACCAACAGGGGGAGGGAACATAAACCAAGCATAGGAAATCTACTTTAGGGTAGGTTAAAACAAAACATTTGCTGTACAGGAAGTCACATTAGTGCTAAGATCTTCAGTTAATACAATGCCCACATCCCCCTAAAACTCCTTAAATTATACCCAGAAGTTTTCAATGGCAACCCCCTTCTGGAGGTTCCTCATACCAGCCCATCTGAAGCAGAATTGTTCCTTTCTAAAAGAACTGAAGGGAAAAAAACAAAGAGAAGCCTGAGAGAAAGAAGACCCAGTGACAGGTTAAACAAGAGACCCATCTCAAGGGGATGCTCCAAAGTCTGACATTGTTACTGATGCTATGGTGTGCTCATAGACAGGAGCCTAGCGTGGTTGCCCTCTGAGAAGCCAAAAAAAAAAGCATCTGAATGAGAAAAATGCGGATACTTACACCAATGTACAGAAATTGGGGACTGCTAGGGTGAATAAGGAAAAAGCTGAAAGAAGCTGAGGAAGAGAGCAACCTCATAGGAAGATTAGCATTCTCAACTAATGTGCCCCCCCCTTAGATCTCTCAGACACTTGGACAACAACCAGGTATTATATATGAGCTGATATGATACCCCTCTACAAATATACAGCAGAAGACTGTGTAGTCTAGTCTCAATGAGAGAAGATGCATCTAACCCTCCAGAGACTTGAGCGCACAGGGAGTGGGAAGGTATTGTAGTGTTGGGTGGGAGAGGTTGGTAAATCCTCTTTGAGATAGGAGGAGGAAGCATGGAATAAGAAACAAAAAGAAGACCAGGAGGTGAATAAAAAGTGGACAGTAAAAAAGATTAAAGAATAATAATTAAAATACTTTTTAATGAATAAAAACATAAAAGAAGTATATATGTAATCTGGAAGACAAATTTGTGATATATTTTATGCCCTGCTTACAGCAGTGAGAGTATGTAATCATTAATGATTCCTGCAATGTGAGTTCACAGAAAAATCTTGTCTTAATTACTTTTCTGTTGATGTTTTAAAACACAATATACAAGTCAACTTATCAAACAATAGGTTTAATTTGATTTATAGCTCTACATTGGTATAACATGGACAGCATGGCAGCAAGCAATCATGTTAGCCAGGGCAAGTGAAGATCACGAAGCTATCAACAAGTAAGAAGTAGAGTTAGGTAACTCTGTGAATGGTGTAAGTCATTTCAGATCTTAAGCTGCCTTTATTGACATAGTTTGTCCAACAGAGACACACTTCCTAATCCTTCTCAAATAGTTTCACCACTGTCTCTGGCTTCACTCTTCCTCAGGAGCATCTTCCATGAAAATAAAAGATCCTACAAGACTGAAGGCCAAGTCCTTACTAAAAAGCTGTAATGTCCTTCTCACAAGAGCCTTCTTTGTGGTATGGATTTACCCCTGTGTTTTCCATCTGCTCCATGCTGTCACTGACACAGAGACAATCCAGGAAGCTTCCAGTTACCTAGCAATAATTTGGACACTCAAAGGCATCCAATGGCATGAGCTCAGCAGCTGTCAGGTTCTTTTGCATTTCTTTTTGTCATCCAGTAAGCAGATTACCATGGGATAGAAAATAAAGTTTTTTTTTAAATCTGTGTTGATGGATATTCATTTTACTGATTCTTACCACAAAGAATAGCTATCCTAGTCCAGGGGATAATGTCTACATTATAAAAATGACTAAAACTGCTAGATAATACTGATCAAAAAGCAGCTGAACATGCATAAGAGGAACAATGGATATATGTGACAGTTTTCTGACTATGATTCTCTCTGTTTTCAGGCATACAGGGTGAAGAGCAGCTGGTAGAATCTGGAGATGGCTTGTGTAGCCTCGAAGGTCCATTAAACACTCTTGTGAAGACTCTGGAATCACCTTCAGTAATTACTGAATGAACTGGATTCTCCAAGCTCCAGAGAAGGGGCCAGAGTGGTTAGCATATTTGAAAAATGATGGTAGTGCAAAACACTGTGCAGAGCCTGTGAAGGGTTGAATTGCCATCTCCAGAGACAATTCTAAGAACTTATTGTATCTACAAATCAGCAGTCTGAGAAATGAGGACACTGCCATGCATTACTGTGCAAGTGACACAGTGAGAAAATGGAACTTTGTGCTCAGGCACAAAACTCTCCAGAAGGTGCTGATGGCCAGCAGTGGGCCCTGGCACACAGGGAACTCCAGATCTAAAGAAGTAGAGGACTGTGGATAGTAAAATATTCTGTGTCTAAGTGGTCTCTAATAATATTTTACACTTTTCAGAAAAGCTCTACAGAGCCATGCATTCTAATCAAATCTAAAGAAATATGTCTATAATTCTAATGTACATATTTAAATATGTGATACACTCTGTTCTGAATAAAATTCAGAGCCTTAACAGGACAGATATGACTCACATGGATGCACCAGGATCACAAGGTGAGGAAGAATGGAACCAACAAATATTTTTAAAACAAATGCAGCTTCAGGTATCAGGATTGGTTATAGGATTTCTCTAAGTATTAAAACCAAAGCCAGGGATTCCAGGTACAACTGTGAGAATACAAGTCTAGATGTGTTGTATGACACTGAGTAATAGTCTGAGAAATACATCCAAGGGTATGATATTGTCAGAATATTTGGTTTCAAATAGTAATATTCTGTACAGAATCACCAATGTTAAATACTGCAATCAGCTCAACTGTATTCAGCCTTCTTTTTTTGCCAGAGATTCATGTCTAAGAGCTTAACTCTTTGGGGGCAGGAAAGGAGTTTGTCAATCCTTTAATTATGTGATTAAACAAGTGTTCTCATTGAAACATTCTAGCATAACCAAGGCATAACTGAGGAATACAAACAGTAGAATAAATTTAGGCACTGAAGTGTGTGAAACACCATAGATAAAATGATTCCTTTGCTGCAGAAGTTAAAGAAATAACCAAAAACTCATGAAACTTCCTTTGAACATAATAAATAAAACTGAAATTTTTTCACTGATTTGTTAGTGCCTTTGATGGTCTTCATTTTCCATAAGGCTTCATACAAGCATGTGTAAAATGCTCATGAATGAGCTCTTCAGAATAAAACTCATTTATGGTGTTTAATGACACACCAGTAATTTGTCTCATTGTTTTATGACCTGGACATAACTCCCACTGTGGACAAGGATAGAAACTCACATCCTTAGGGAACCAGAGAAGTGTGAAGATGTGCGATTTTCTGTAACTGTTGCTCTCTAACTCCTGCAGGTAATTCTACTTCTCCTTGCACATTATAACGTTCAGTGATTTTTCATTTGGTTGGTAGGAACTCAACCTCACCATGAAAAATTATGGAAGTGTAAGTAGGGAGATTATAAAATTTATTGGTGCAGGACCTTTATAACTAGACCCATTATCACCCAGAGATTGTCTTTTTGCTTTTAAGACAAGGTAGAGACATTCCTGGAATACAAATCATAGGAGCATTTGAGAGCCTGTTCATTCTAAAATCAGATATCGTATCAAAAGACCTGGCATTTTAAAGAAACACACTATGATCAAGAAGATCACAACCATCTCCACACCATGCAGTCATTGTGGTGTTTGTAATTCTGTTTCTGTGATGCTCAGACACTGAAAAAGATGACAGAGCATTGAAAAATTCTCTGGCAAACAATCATACAAACAAACAACAAACTGTAATGGATCAGAAAATGAGCATTGCACAGATGATATAGAGTGAGATTAAGTAGAAAAATGGTCTAATGGGTTATTCACCGATTTATCTGCACAGCCCAGAGAATTCTGCCCTCAACCTTTGAAAGGCCAAGAAAGAATTGACTCAACAGGAGGATAGCAGTCATACTTTGAAAAATTTTATAGTTTCTTTGTGTAATGTAAAAATAAGCATAAAACATATGAATACAAAACACTTTTTCAAGTTCTCAACATCATCATATAACAAGAAAATGTAAATTAAAACATTAATTTGAGATATCATCTAATCCAGTTAACAATGATATTTATTGAGGGAATAAATGACACCAAATGAAAATGAGAAATTATTGAAAAGGAATACACAATGCATGTTCTGTTTAACTTGCAGTTCCTGTGGAATTCTGTCTGGAAATTCTCCTAAAAGGAAATAGGTGTCTTGTAGCTGACCGATAACACTCTTGTGCATAAATCTCAGGATTTGCTATTAAAAAGATAGGATGTCATCTGTGGGAAAAGAGTGTATACCAAGTTTTAGGATAGACAGAAGCACATATTCTGTGTAAGAAAAGAGAAGAAAACTAAGAACAATATGGACTTACTAATAATAAAGGATGATGTCAGGAAAACAAGTGTGAAAGACAGGTTGGCACTAACTTGACACCTTAAAATCACATGAGCAGCAGAGGATCAGAAGAGAGGTTGGTGGAAGATGAGAAAGTGGGATCAAGTCTACATGGGTTTCCTGTAATTTTGCAGTCTTACTGCTCTTATCTCAGATTCACACTATAGGAAGCTAGAGACAGTGGTGGACATGTTTTAATCACCAAGTGCATTTGGTATTCACCCTCACCAATTATAAAGGCAAGGCAGGCTTCCCGCATGCAAATGCTTCTTCTAGCTCTAACTTAAATCTCCTGCTGGGCTGTGGAAGCTCATATATCTCTCACTGGAGGTTGATCTCTGAAGAAAAGGGGGTGTAGCCTAAAAGATGAGAGTGTTGAGTCTTTTGTACCTGTTGTCAGTCCTTCCTGGTGAGTGATGCCATTTCATACATGTGCTCATGAGGTTTTTTTTAAATGTATGATTGAAAGAAATGACTCTTTTTCTCTGAAGGCATCCTGTCTGATGTTCAGCTTCAGGAATCAGGACCTGGCCTGGTGAAACCCTCTCAGTCACTGTCCCTTACCTGTTCTGTCACTGGATACTCCATCACCAGTAGTGGTTACGACTGGAGTTGGATCTGTCAGTTCCCAGGAAACAAGCTGGAGTGGATGGGATACATAAGCTACGGTGGTGGCACTGGCTACAACCCATCTCTCAAAAGTCGAATCTCCATCACTAGAGACACATCCAAGAACCAGTACTTCCTGCAGCTGAACTCTGTGACTACTGAGGACACAGCCACATATTACTGTGCAAGAGACACAGTGTGGAGTCTTCAGTCTGAGCCCAGACATAAACCTCCTTGCAGAGGAGCTTTGTACCAAAAGGTGGCATACAGTACACACCAAGCATGAACTTTCTAATTTAGAGTAGGAAAAACACCAATTCTGCCCCCAGAACACTGGAACATGACACCTGCTCTACAGGAAACCACACTGATGCTTTGAACTTCAGTTAATACAATGCCCAGAGTCCACTAAACTCCTTAAAGCATATGCAGAAATCTTCAATGACACCACATTTATAACGTTTGACATCTCAGCCCAGAAATCCAGCAGCACACAACTGTTGTCCTGGAGGGCAAACAAATGCTAAAAGCTCTAGAACTGAAACCAGAACCCCAGAAGCCACATTGGTATCTATAACTCCACTGGTGTCGTGTTTCACTGAACCCCAGAAACCCAGAAGCAACTTGAAAACCCCAGGAGTCACTCAGGACAAAAATCCCCAGTGGAGGTCAACATTTAGCTTAGTGTTCATGTATGTTTCTTTTATGTAACAGAGTAACTGATCTTCTCTCTACAGCCATTCTGTTAACTTGTGTCTTTTTATAGGTGAATTGATTCCATTGATATTGACAGATGGTAATGGTCAGTGATTGGTATTTCCTGTTATTTTGATGTTGGTTTTGATTGTTTCTTTGTGTGTGTGTGCACGCGCGCATATATCTGTGTGAGCATATGTATGTGCATGTGTGTGTGTTTATGCTTTCCTTGGTTTTGCTGGTATGGAATTACGTGTTTCCTGTGTTTTCTTGAATGAACTTATTCTTTCCATGTTGGAGTTTTTCTTGTATTTTTTTTTATTGGGCTGGATTTGTTGATAGATACTGTTTGAATTTGGATTTGTCTTAAATATTCTGTTTTTTCCATCTACGTTTACTGGATGTTTTGCTTGGTATAGTAGTCTAATTTGACACCTGTGGTATTATAGACGTTGCAAGGTATCCTCCGAGGCCCTCTGAGGTTTTAGAATCTTTGCTGACATTTCAAATGTAATTCTGAAATCTCTGCCTTTGTATGCTACCTAGTATTTTCCCTTAGAGCTTTTAATATTCTTTCTTTGGTCTATAGATGTTGTGTTTGATTACTATGTGGCAGGAGGATTGTTTCTGGTCTAGTTTAATTGGTGTTGTATACACTGCTTGGTTGTATATAGGTTTCTCTGCATGTAGGATTAGAAAGTTTTCTTCTATAATTTTCTTGAGATTATTTTCTTCTAGTACTTGGAACTGCAAACCTCCACCTTCTACTATTTATATTATTTTTAGATTAGATATATTCATGGTATCTAAAATTTCCTGAATGTTTTGTTTCAAGAATTTTTTTAGATTTTTTTTAGATTTAGTATTATCTTCGAAAGATGTATCAGTTTCTTCTCTTGTATCTTCTATGCCTGAGATTTTCTAATCCATCTCTAATTTTCTAATCCATCTGTCATCCCTGATCTCTCCACTAGGTTTTCCATATCCAGGATTGCCTCGATATGTGTTTTCTTTATTGCTTCTATTTCCACTTTCAGGACTAGTAAAGTTTTATTTATTTTCTTAACCACTTTATTGTGCTTTCATGTATGTCTTTAAGAGATTTATCAATTTCCTCTTTAAAGACCTCTATCATCACTATAAGATTGTATCTAAGGTCAATTTCTTGTTTC